>JAFVLL020030945.1:0-13802 GCA_021397915.2 Tor tambroides
TTGAAACGCGGGAAAGCGAGACCGCGGAGTGATGCGAGACGCTTAAAAGTAGTACCGGCATAACACAAAACATTTCTTAAGATTGAGTTTTTATTGAAGGTTAAAATTAAACATGTTTGTTTAAATTTATTTAATGCAATGGAATCATTAAAAATTAACTGATGAGATTCAGGCAATTTAACCACTAAATGACGTGATTGACCAATCAGAATGAAGTATTCTAGAGAGCTAAAAATAAATAATATTAATAAAAATAAGATTAAAGAATAATTATTGTATTAAAATATTAAAAATAAAGTTAAAATAAATATAAATAAATAATGCCCTACAGTACTAAAATGAGTAGGGAAAAAAATTAAGTAGCTAATATAACTAAATATTTTTTGACACATATTTGACAGTATTAATGTGGGTCTTTATACCTGAAAATATATGGCCAATTTGAAATTAAGTAAAAATAAATAAATTTAATTTTCTATCCAATGATAGACATTTAGACATTTTTGAGTGTGACTTTAGTGAACAAATACTTTGTGTGGCCACTATATTACATTTTAAACTTGATTCTCAATGAATGACATGTAAACTATTATGTAATACTGAAAAGTTTTTTAATTAAATGGAAGTTATTCACAGGTTTGAATCTGGTAAACTTCAGCAGGTGGTAAAGAGGGAATGTGGGGTTTGTCTTCTCTCCGTGTGACTCTGAGGACAGTTTCTCCTGTCAATCTGCTGAGCTTCATTTGTCTCGATGCTTACTCTTCTGTCTTTCTCTCTTCTCTGCTTTCATGGCTCAGCCGGTCAAACACAGGCAGCCCTTCTCGCCCCGAAAGCCCCTTTTCTCCACGCGACCCTTAGCATCGTTTTCTTCTGTTTCTCCCCACATCGAGTAAAACAACCCAAACCCACCAGCACAACAGAACCAACATGAACACATGCAGAAGAACCCAGAAACCTTCTAGATGTTCCCTGCATCCTCAGTTTGAGAATTCTTCAACCTTCAAGCTCAGTGTGACGGTCCAATATCACAACCATCAAAAACTTAGAAATCCTCACTTTGTGACCTTCACCCAAAAAATGAAAATTCACCCTCATGTCGTTTCCAACTTGTATGACTTTCTTTCTTCCATGGAACACAAATATTAAAATATTTTGAGGAGCCAAACGGTTTCAGGTCCCATTGACTTCCTTAGTATGGACAAACAATACTGTGGAAGTCAATGGGACCTGAAACTTTAAATTTTTCAAAATATCTTTTTCTTTTATCTTCCAGAGCCATTTATTCCCCACACTGCAAAAAATCAGTATTTTTGTCTCTTTTTCGAGTTAAAAGGATGTTTAGCTAATGACAAAAGCACTAAAATAGAGATTTTTTTGCAGTGTAAATGTGACGATGTAAATGCTTTCAGGTGCGAGGACGTGTGTTCACCCTCAGTGATTGTGCTCAGAAATCATTCATTCATTAGTGAATCTGAACCTCTGGTGGGGCTGGACTGAATTAGAGAGTGCAATATATTGGTCATGTGCTGATCGCACATTCACATCATTTAAAACACAATAGTGCTGTTTCAGGGTGAACAGATGACCTCCAGTTCAGTCAGATGCTTGTGTGTTTACAACTGATTTAATAAACGAGTAAGCGAACGGATGAATGATCATGTCAGGATGGTTTTCCACACACAGGCTGTGTTTGGAATTGAATACTTGCTTACTGTATATACTGCTTACTGTTTTTAACAAATAGCATGTGAAAGCGCACTATTCAATGCTAAACTGTAGTATGCAACAACGTTGTCGACTCATTGCATGTTTAATTCAGCAAGTTGCGTCCAGAAATTGAGTTATTTTTGCATTTTTAAGTCTCATCAAACTCAAATCTCCTCATTTTTGCAAATGTAGTCAGTCATTTTGGTATTCATACAGAACATTTGCACACTGTGCAGAGTGTACATACTACATACTGCAGAAATAGTAACAGTAGTATGATATTCTGAACATAGCCACATATGATTAAAGGTGCCGTAAGCAATTTTTAGTTTAAGCACATCAATCGAGCCACAAACTGAATGACAGGCAGATCGTTTCTTATTGGACAAAATGAGACACTTTATGGCATTAAAAATAGTTTAAAGCACCTTTAAACACGACTGATGGACATTTTTCATGTGTGTGTGGACAAACTGTCCCTGTGCATTGAAATTATGCAAAGTCTGATTTTCCTATCTTTAAGGTTCATTATGAAAATCAAGATCTAGCAAAAAAGAAACATAAAATATCACTGCTGGTCTATGCGTAGAAATCATTCCAGTTTGTTCAGGTGTTGTTGAAAATGAGAAAATATGAGCGTATCCCTCCACAACGGTGGACTGTAATTCTGTGGTTTGTTGTAATAATAATAACTACAAAGATAATAAAGCCGTTGCTGATAGTTGACGTTGTGGCATGACCAGACCGTCTGTGGTTTCAATAGTATGTTTCCGTCTTCAACATTCACACCAAACCTTCCCAGAATCCACTCTGAGTCTTAGTAAAACCCACTAACCAGAAAAGATTTACCGTTATTTAAGAGTTTGTCATGGACATACTGTATCTTAAGTGTGTCGCGTATCTTTGTGGTGCATTTATGCAAATTGTGCTTCCACTGTTTAGAGACTAGTCCACATGTATGATTATTGAATATTAAATTATTATGGGTAAGTGATTTATTTAAATGAAGCTTATGAAATGGAGTGTGTGGAGGAATAAACCGGGCCTCTTTCTGTGTTTGGACAGAAAGGTGTTACAATACTGAGTGTGTAACGGGGGAATGAATGAATGTGTGTATCGTGTCCTGCTCTGTCTCTCTGCTCGGACGAGTCTGTCACGCAGGATTTTGTCATCATTAAAGTTCAGTGTACCAAAATGTCGTTTTTGTGTCATTTTTTGTCTTCAGAAGGTTTAAAAGATGTTTTAGCATACAAGTGTAGTTTTCTTTCCTGTGCTGATGTATTTCTATGGACGGCCATTGCTGCCACATAATAAAAAAAATCACAATTACAATCTAAAAAGTCTAAATTATTACATAAAGGTTGCAATTATGATAATTGTAATTATGGGACACATCAAAATTATACTTTTCTCCAATGACTTTTTATCATAATTATGACTCTGTGTGTCAATTTTGACACTTTAACTCAGATTTCATATTTTTATTTCATAGTTATGACTTTGTATGTCTCCTCATGACTATTAAACTCATAAGTATAAGAGTCCAAATTGACACAGTGAGTCAATTATAAAATAAAAGATCAAAAATATTACATACTAAGTCACAATTATGACATAAAAAGGCAAAACAGTTGTCATTATTCTGACTTGTCATAATGACTTGGTATGTACTTTATGGCTTTACATAAAAAAAAACTAAATTATGACAAATTAATTATGATACCAAGTCACAATTACAGATAAAAAGAATTGTAGATCTAAAATTATGACATACCAAGCTACATATATGAGACAAACATTAAAAATAGATTATGAGATTGACGTCATAATTATGATATAAAAAGTCAAAATTGTGACAAATCAAATCTTAAATGAGACAGTCAAAATTGACATACCAAGTCATAATTATGAGAAAGTCAAAATTATGACAGTCCTAATTATGAGGAAAAAAATCTAAATTATAACATACCATAATTATGAGATAATCAAAATTCACAGACCGAGTCATAATTATGAGATAAAAAGTCATCATGACAGTCAATTATAAGATAACGAGTCAAAAAAGCATAAATACAAGATAAGTCATAATTATGAGATAAAAAGTAAAAAATATGATACTAAGCCACAATTATGAGATTACACAATTATTAAAGTGAATTGACAAAAGGCAAAAAATGTCAATTAGAATATCAATTTCAACTTATGGCATTGTTAGAATTTACCAAAGCATGATTTTCTCCTGCTGATTCCCTGACCATTTTCAAGCGACAGCTGAAAACTCATCTCTTTCAACACTATTTGACTTTAATAATAATATTCCCTTTATTTATTCCTTCCCTTTCTAGCTTGTAATTATTTGGAACAATGCCTGAAACTTGGTATTATGAGCATTCCTGTGTCTGTTTGCCTCTTTAAGATGAATTGCTTATGTATTCCCCAATTATAAGTCGCTTTGGATAAAAGCGTCTGCAAAATGACTAAATGCAAATGTAAATGTTCTTATGTGGCAGAAATGGGCTTCCATATTTCCTACTGAAACAGAAAGTTGATGTGGGTCACTTCACGAGTCTCTTTAGATGAAACATTCATTGTAGTCTCTCAGTGAGGTGTTTTAGTTATCATTATATACAACAAACACTTAAAACCATGCATTGCATTAATCATGTCAACGTCACAAGAGAATGAAATCAAACTCAAAATTCCCCAATCATGAACTTCAGACACAAACAGGCTTCATTTTGCTCAATCAGGTTTATTTAGGAGGAAAATCACCACAGAAGTATTTCTGCTCAAACTACTCATTATTCCTTCATTGTGTTCCATCAGTCTAGATTAAAACAGATTAGTGTGTAATTATCCCAAATAAATAGAACTCTCCTTTAGTTCAGCCGTAATATGAAAGCACACAAACATCACGTCCTCTCTTCATCCGAGTCTTCAGCAGGCAAACGCAAGCCTTCCCCCAGTCAATGTACAGTATTATACACAGTTACACTATTTACACATCTGTTACATGAACACGCTAACGGTGCGGCTCCTGCTAAACAATCCACGTCTGATTAAAGCCCACGCCCAAAACTATCACTGGAAAATATATTCATACATACATGGAGAGCACAGACAGAAATGATGCAGAAGCTCGATGCGAATAATAAAAGTGCTTCAGAGTACAGCAGGGTCAAATACCCCGGTACTGCAGACCAAACACAGTATTTAGATGTAAACTCCATCCACAGGTCTTCCAGTTATAACCATACAGGGGTTCACTTCAATTCTTCAGGTGAATACAGATACGGCAACACTTTCTATGAAGCCCTGCATATAATGCATTAGAGAGCAATGCACAATGCATTCGACTTCAGAATTGGTTGAATGTTTTTGTAAGTACCTGTAGATTAATATGCATACATTTCTAATGCATGCAAAACAACCTTATACAATGCATTATGCTCTTTACAAAAACATGCAATTGCAAGACATGAAGAAGAGCTTTATCCTCACAGAAAGTGCTGCCAAATCTGCTGAGAGTATCTGATGGTGGAGGATGTTTATGAATGAACTCACCGTTCAAGCTTTGCTCATGTAAGAGGAATTATTACAAATCGTTTTCTCTAATATATGTACAGCTCTCATAAACGCTCTATCATTCACTCCACATTCAAAACTCTCGGCTGACGGACGCTAGCGTCATAGAGTTAGCCGCAAACAATCGCCAACATCTCGAAAGCTTCGACGTCACGCAGTCTGGAAAAAACACAAGGTGCTTGCATGTTTGTAGGGAAGATATTATAATTACATCTTTCAATAAATCCCAATTAGATGAGCAAAAACAACTGGTGTCCACTGAACGCTCCCGGCTCGATTCTAACCTACAACGTGATGCATAAAGCACATTCAGATTGAATGATTCATTTGGAAATGTTTAGTTCCCATTCATTTCCTTCTCAATACTCCGCCCTACATGCTTTGCAAACAAACTGATTCTCTCAGAAAACACTTCATCATCTCAGTCCAGACCTGCTTTATCATATCAATATTACTCATTACTGTTCTCTAGTTAGTGTGCGAGCTCATTACGCAAGGATCTGAATCATATGGATATGAATCACTGATCTGTCACCTGTCTATTGCACTTATTTGATAAAGTGAGAGAGGACAAATGGGTGAGGGAAAAGACACAGAGCAGCAAAAACTGATATTCTTATGGATTAACTGGTTTACAGACAAACCAAACGGAGCCGAGGAGCTTCAGAAGTCACTGAATTTCTCTTATTCGCTGTAGAAACCAGAGAAGCAAAGAGGGAAAGCCCATTTAATAGGTGTGTCCTTATCGTCAAATGCCCTCCTGCCAAGAAGACAAGGAGGAAAGATTGAGATTGGGCCCATCAGAGAGAGACAGACGCTTTTAGACCACCAGGATCTTGACCTCGTCGTGTTCATCAGGCCGATAGAAGAAGGGGATGCAGGGGTTTTCTCCCAGGAAGGGAGCGGGTCTGGACTGAGGATTCTGGATCTCCTGCAGGAGCTGCATGATTTGGCGGGCTGTGCCGTCTTCTTTGGGCCTCAGAGACGGGCCGTCCGGTGCGGGTCCAGGCCTCTCTGAACTCTGGGATTGACTCTGTGGGTCTGTGCTGGACTGAGGCGCTGTAGACGAATCCACCGCTGCGCTCAGGTCCAGAACGGCTGAGTGAACAGAGAATATTTTAGGAAAACGACAGTACATGCAATCAGTCGGTCGCAATATTTTAATATTAGTGTAAATGATATTTTGTCTAATCTATTGATGCAAAAACTGTCTGTAGATTCCATCAGAGCTCTAACGACAACATTCTTGAATTATTTAGAGCTATAAGAGTTAAATGCCAGGCACAGTTCATTGTGTAACCAAAACACAAATAATAACCAGACAAAAATTTATATGGGACTTTTACACAAACAGAAGACATAAAATTACATTTTTAAGTGATTAATCAAATAGTTCAGGAGTCCCACGCTTTCTGACTAATGAAATTCCATGATTTTTTCCCCCAGTTGGATTGCATAAGGATTCAAAAAATAATAATAATAATAATAATAATAATTGACATCACACTCATGGGTATTTCCAGCTAAAGAAATAGTTTTAAACTGAGCATAAGTAGAAAAATATATATTGATTATAATGTATTGACTTATCCTTTTATATTTTAAATTAATATATTAAAATAATATTTCTATTAATATTATTATCATCATTAATAAATAGAAATAGTTTAAAACTCAGCTTAAGTAGAAAAATGGGCTTATATTGGCTATAGTGTATTGGACTTTCACATTTATATTTTAAATTAATATATTTAAATAATATTCCTATTATTATTATTAATCAATTAATTAGAAATAGTTTAAAAATGAGCATAAGAAGAAAAATGTATGTTGACTATACAGTATTAGACTTTTCCTTGTATGTTTTAAATTAATATATGGAAATAATATTGCTATTAATAGTATTAATTATTATTAATATAATTAATTAAATAGAAATGGTTTAAAAATAAGCATAAAAATTATATTGACTGTAGAAAGTTTCTTACCTATTCCTTTTATATTTTTAATTAATATATTAGAACAATATCGCTTTTAATAGTATTAATTATTACTTAAAATGAAATTAAAATGAAATAGTTTTAAACTGAGCATAACTAGAACATGTAAATTGGCTATAGACATTTCCAAGACTTTTAATTTTAGTGATAATATACTAAAAAATGTTGCTATTAATAGTATTAATGATTATTATTAATAATAGTACTATTACTTCAGTACTTGATATTGTCTATAAAAATTCACAATTTTTCCAGGCCTGAAACGAACTCTTCTGAAAGTGTAACCCCCTGTAGTTGAACTGGTTCACTGACTCAGCTGTGTCTGTATGAGTGTGACTCTGCTGTACCTGGACTGTCTGTGTGTCTGTCAGCAGAATGGAGCTGTTCTCCTCCAGAGGTCAGGAGGTCAGGGTTACCAACGGCACTCATGTATCTGCTGTACCATTCATTACGCTCACCCACCAGACGCATGACCAGATCCTGCAGCTCCGCCAGCTTCGTCTGAACAACACACGCACACACACACACAGGTCAACATCACACCACAAACACACACACACACGTCAACATCACGCCACAAACACACACACACTCTCTCACACACACACACGTCAACATCACGCCACAAACACACACACACACGGGTCAACATCACACCACAAACACACACACACACACACACACAGACACACACACACAGACACACACGGGTCAACATCACGCCACAAACACACACACACTCTCTCACACACACGTCAACATCACGCCACAAACACACACGGGTCAACATCACACCACAAACACACACACACACACACACAGGTCAACATCACGCCACAAACACACACACAGGTCAACATCAGGCCACAAACACACACACACACACACACACACACGAGTCAACATCACACCACAAACACACACACACACACTCTCACACACACACACACAAGTCAACATCACGCCACAAACACACACATGGGTCAACATCACGCGATTCTCTCTCTCACACACACACAAGTCAAGATCACACCAAACTCACACACACACACACACACACACTTACGCATGCGCACACACACTCGCACACACGCGTGCACACGCACACTCACTCACTCGCACACACTTGCACACTCACAGGTCAACATCACACCACACTCACACACGCGCATGCACACGCACACACACTCACAGACACTCACACGCGTGCACACTCACTCACACACACACACACACACACTCACTCACACACTCACATGCACACGCACGCACACACACTCTCACACGCACACACACTCGCACACACACACTCACTCGCGCGCATACACACTCACACACACTTGCGCGCGCGCGCACACTCACTCACACTCTCACACACACACACACTCGCACGCACGCACACACACACACTCGCAGCATCTATTAACACACACACACTCGGCGCACGTACACACCTCCACACTCGCATCGCACGCACATAATTCCCACACTCGCATCAATGACACACCCACACTCGCCGCGCGCATATACTCACTCACACTCTCACACACACACACACACACTCTCACACACACACACACACTCGCACGCACGCACACACACACACTCGCGCACGCACACACACACACTCGCGCACGCACACACCCACACTCGCACACGCACACACCCACACTCGCACACGCACACACCCACACTCGCGTGCGCGCACACGTCAACATCACGCCACTAACATCGCTCCATCACACAGCTGCTCCTCGTACCTTCATCTCCTCCTTGTCTTTGGCCAGAATGTTGATGTACTGCTCCTTCTCATAGTGTCTTTGTTTCATGATGGCTCTCTGGTTCTGATACAGCGCAATGTATTCACCTACACACACACACACAACACAACGACATTCACACTAAACACATCTGTAAACAACAATTCCTAATGTGATGACAGCAGATTTTCACATAACGATAACTGCTACAGCTCTTATCACTGAACTGAATGTAACAAGTTTGAAATTTTTTCAAATCCCAAAAATAACATTTAATAAAACAATACACAATAAAACTGTAGGGAGTAAACTAATGTTTCAAACAAAGAATCGGATCATTTTTAAGCAATATCTAAATCTTTTCTGGGCTGGCATGATTTAGTTCATATTAAAACGTATAAATATAATACACAAGTATAAACAAGTGCAAAGTCAAAATAAATAATTAAATAAGGAAAAGAAGCCAATGTGCATTCAAAAAAAGAATTCATAAGATATCTAGAAATATTTATGGTGTTTTGAAGTTATAACAATACTCATGCATGTTCATTACTGCAATATATCTGCCCCCTGTTTCACAGACAAGGCTTAAGCCTAGTCCTAGACTAAAATGTAAGTCTGAGCTGTTTCAACTGAAAGAAACTGATCTTAAAATATATCAGTGCCTTTGTTTTGTCTCAAGTACTGCACACCAGTAATGTTTTTAATAAGTCATGTTTATAAAAATTACTCAAATGTCCTAATTGAACTATGGCCTAATCCTGGCTTAGTCTAAGCCCTGTCTGTGAAGCAGGGCCCTGATGTATTACTGAATAATGGGCACATTATTAATTAAACAGAAATAGTTTAAAACGGAGTAGAAAAATGTATATTATTCTGTATAGTATTGACTTTATTAATATCTTAAAACAGTATTGCTATTAATATTATTATTATTTCATTTTAAAATATAATTAATTAAATAGAAATAGAATAACCAGAAAACTGTGTATCCAGACATGTGAGATGTATAAATGAAAAACAGAGAGTGTGTGCAGCAGCAGCAGCGTCTCACCGATGGTGTCGGTTTCTCCTGACAGCTGAATGCAGCGGTGCTCCAGCTCCTCCAGACGCTCCTTCAGATCCACCTTCTCCTGCATGAGCGATGTGAAACGCTCCTGGAGCTTCTCCATGGCGAACCGCAGAGCCTCATGCACCTCCACAGGAACCCCATCAGAGCCTCCTACACAAATTAATTAATTATTCATTCAAAAAAAAAAAAAAAATTAAAACAAGTGAACAAATTTGAACACGGGCACGAATCAGTAAGTTGTGGTCATAAATTAAGTGTTTATTCCCACAATATGATTTTTCCTCTACGTGCAGGGTAGGGTTATTATCATTAAAGGGATCCCCGGGTATGAAGACATGTATAGCTTAATATAACGTAAATGATGTCTCATTTAAATATGTAGTAGAAAACCCATGAAAATGTATGTTATTAAAAAAAACAACATCGTTTTTGGACTATGGGGGGCGCCATTATTTTATGTGCACAGTACATTCTGCATCCATGACGTTAGGGGGAAGTCGTGGCCTAATGGTTAGAGGGTTGGACTCGTAACCGAAAGGTTGCGAGTTCGAGTCTCGGGCCGGCAGGAATTGTGGGTGGGGGGAGTGAATGTACAGCGCTCTCCACGACTGAGGTGCCCTTGAGCAAGGCACCGAACCCCTAATTGCTCCCCGGGAGCTGGAGCAATGGCTGCCCACTGCTCCGGGTGTGTGGGTGTGTGTGTGTGTGTGTGTGTGTGTGTGTGCGCATTTGTTCACTACTCACTGCTGTGTGTGTGCACTTGGATGGGTTAAATGCAGAGCACCAATTTCGAGTATGGGTCACCATACTTGACAATACGTCACGACTTTCACTTTCAAATGGTTGCACTCGGTGAGCCACTGGCGCTTATTTCTATAGTCTTTGGTTTTTTTACCGCAACACAACTCAGAAAATAAAATACTGATACACCACATTGTGTGGCTTTTGGTTGTAATTTTCAGTCGAAGGGCAACAAGAGAAGCAATGTAAGACTTCACTGCTTTCCTAGCGATAAGAAGAGGAGAAAAGAATGGGAAGATGCCTGTGGACGAATAAAACTTCCTAAAGACCCACTTCTTTTTTTCTCTCCACTTTAGCCCTGATGCCTTTGAGTCTTTTAGTAGCCCACAGCTACTGAAAGAGCTTACAAACGGCTGAGACAAGAAACGCTAGATGCCATCTGTTAGGATGTAAACATGCCGACACTAATCATGACGCCGCGGCCGCTAGAGGAGTTTCTCGGCGCGGATTTCCCTCGATATCCGGGGCGTTTAGACTCCTTGTGAGGAAAAATCCATGGTACAGCATTTGGTTTAAACCTATACTTACATCCATCGCCACCTGTAAGCTCTTTCAGTAGCCATGGTCATCATATCAGTATTTTATTTTCTGAGTTGTCTATTCCGACTTATGTTGTGGTAAAAATAGCAACAGGCAGGGCTAGTAGCTCACCGAGTGCAACCATTTTACGTCATCAGAATAATGGCGCCATAGTCTAAAATATGTATAAAATGATGTGATTTTTTAAAATAACAAATCTTTGATGGGTTTTCTACTACATATTTCAGTAAGAGACATCATTTACATTATATTAAGCCATACATGTCTTAATACCCAGGGATCCCTTTAACAAAACCTAAAATTATTTAAACATTTTTCTTTATAGAAATAAAGCTGGAATAAAGTAAAATACAAAAATTTGCTAAAGTTCCCAAGGCAAAATTTCTAATTTTCATTTAAACTGTTTAAACTGAAGCAATAAAATTACTAACTGGAAATAAAATAAATCGCACTAAAACTAAAACTGCAATAAAATTAAATTAAACCTAAATAGTAATATTTAAAATAAACAAAAACTAATAAAAATGGAAAAAAAAGCATATAAAATTACAAAATAATTTAACTAAAATTAAAATGAAAACTGAAAGTATAAAAATTAAAGCTAATTCAAAATATTAATAAAGACTATAATAGTGTGTAAATAATGTGCAGCGAAGCTCAGGATGAAGCTGCACCTGTGCTGTGAGGAGGAGGATGATGATGATGATGATGATGCTCGTGGCTCATGGCTGCCATCTGCTGTCGGATGGAGTGATGAAGTCTCCTCTCCTCCTCGAACCGGCGGCTCATCTCATCTCGCTCCTCCTCCAGACGCGACAGAGCAGAGTGAATAAACTCCTCCTACAACCATCAGAGGAAAAGAAAGAATTCACTTCGGAGACAAACTTTTAAACATGTTTTACCGCTCCAGTTAGTGCAATGATTTTATGTATAATAGAGGTTTAACTGGTTCACATGTTTTCTTAAGTCCATTTTACTCCTCTTAACATTTTAGTGTCTATGTGTCTTTAAGAAATGTATGGTTGGCCTGTTTTGAGACCAGTCAGGCATGGCCAACAAACACTAGGCCACTAACAGCTATCAAACTTGATAACGATTAATCTTAGCGCTTAAGAGCGTTTTCTACGAGTCTTTTTATGAATGTTCGTTATTATTTCACGTGCATTTCCCAAAAATGCCATGTAGCCATGCTTTAAGTGCTACTTAGGAGTCACTATCCGTTTGTCAAGTGCTGAAAATGTCAATTTATAGAATGGCTCGTAATTGTAGTACACGCTCGTTTATTAAAATACTTTGCGACTTTTTCAACACACTAGGATTCATGGACTGTTTTTAGGGAATGGTGCAGTGAACTGTATGCTTTTAACAGACTGAGTTTTCCTGGTTTTATTGTGTTGTTTTAAAGTCCCGTGAACTTTGTAAATACACTGTTCTTACTGAACGTATTTCCGTTTTAAGTCATTCTTTTAACACACATAAACCTCTCACACAGTAAAATCTGAGCCCATTTTAAACTCTATAATCCAGCCTGTTAGGTTGATCGTTACAAATTAATGAGGAAATCATGTCAGGCAGAGCTCAAAAAAGTCAATTTTGACGTTGCATATTTCAGACGTTGCATATTTCGTTCATTTTAAATCAACTCACCATCTCTTCTCTGCTCTCAAAGTCTTCTGGGATGACGATCTGTGATTTCTGGAAGCTCTCTGGGAGAGAATGACTTTCCAGTCCATCACCTTAAACATCAGTGGTGTAATGGTCAGTATAGTTAGTGTGGTGAACCAGGTCTTTCTCAGAGTAAAGCGGGACTCACCGTCGTCTCTGTGTGAGGTGTTCAGGCCTGAGCTGTTCAGGAGCTCCTGCACCTCCGTCTTCAGCTCCTCGTTGTCTCTGGCCAGCTGGTTCAGTTTCTCCTGCAGGGGGCAGTAATGCAGCACTGAGAGTGTGGCTTTCACATATGTACACTTTAAATGGGACCTATTATGCAAAAATCACTTTTATAAGCTGTTTGAACACAGTTGTGTGGCCGCAGTGTGTGAAAACAACCAGCCTATAATGTTAAAAATCCACCCACTCATTTTTTTATAAAACCAATAAATCATAAACAGTCTCTCCAAACGAGCTGTTTCAGATTCTCCCTCTCTGCACATCACTGAAGGGAAAAAGTCCCGTCCATTAGTGACGCTCTCTGCCCTATTAGCATAAACACAGCCCTGAGTGAGAAGCTGCGGTCCGCCATTACTGGAGATATATACACTGTCAGCACCAAAGAGGCTTTACAAGTGTTGTGTTTTGGGATGCACTAATGAACACAGGAGTCGCCATAATCTCCCCTCA
>JAFVLL020030946.1:0-23903 GCA_021397915.2 Tor tambroides
TCTTTAAAAAAAAAAAAAAAAAAAAAAAAAAAAAAACTTAGTTGCAACTTGTGTTGCGTTTTAATGGGCTCACTTTAATTTCATCAGAACATTTGCCAATTATGTTTTGGAACATTCAGGTGCTCTTTTGCAAAGATTAAATGTGCAGACATTGGTTTTATGCAAGTTAACAAGATGTTCTGAAATTTCTTGAGTGTTTTTATGGTGGAGGTGAGTTGTGACCAGTCCCTTCAATCTAGTCTCATTGATTGGCCTCCAGGTTAGACGACTCCTTAGTCAATAAGCTAGGGATTCACATACTTTTTCCACCCAGCACTGTAAATGTTTACATGGTATGTCCAATAAAGACATGAAAATGTATTATAGATTAACATTGATTGCCATTTGTGAATCATTTAAGTACACTCTGTTTGCTGCTTGTTAACTCGGTTGAAGATCAGATCAAATGTTATAACCAAGTTATGCAGAAATCCCTCCAGGTAAATTCAGAGGGCTCACATACTTTTCCCAACAGCTAATAATACAAGAAAAGGGACAAATCCATAGTGTCTTCACATTTCTGTACGAAAACTGCAGTCACTTTGTGGACAACAGGGCACTTTATCTGATATTAGCCTGAAGACTCACAAGCCATTAGCTCAACAGTGTTTCCACTATATATTTGATAAGCGTCTTCCAGGGTCGTCATTTACGCCATACATCCATCCCAAGATCAATAGTGTGCACTTGCATTAGAGACGCATGTAGGACCAAGTGGACTGACCATATGGAAGCAGGCATAAAGAGCAGCCCGCTTTGTCAGATCAATAATGAATATCTTTTAAAGCATTATGCTTCTCTGAGCATGATTCACACTACATTTAAGAGGAAAGCAAATGTCAATGACTTTCAAAAGTTTAAAAAAAGAAAAAAAAAATTAATCATACAATTTGACCCAATAAATGACAGGTGGTTTTGAACCCATCTCTTCTGTCAGGTTGCCATGGTGGTAGGGTACAACAACCAAAAAAAAAAAAATAATAATAATAAAAAGAGAGAGAGAGAAACATCACCACAACTGCTGTTAGGTTGGTAAAGGAGGAAAATGCTCAATGAATTGTGCTTGAAATCAATTCAAATTCTGATCAAATTACAACGTAGATTCAGTTTTGAATGTGCCCATACTGACTTTGTTGCATAAAACAGTCCTAGTAAAATGTGAAAAATTACGTAATTAAATAAACACAATAAATGTTAAACCATTTAGTTAAAAAAGTAGCTTAAATGTTACTTAATTTTTTTTATGTCAAAAGTCTGCATATCGTGATTATTTTTATCACGATTATCACATATCCAATATATCTTCTGGAGGCCAGAAAATCTGAAAGAAAATCAATAGACAGACAGCACACTTAATGATGATTTAATTTTGTTTCTTTTTTTAACTGGCCATTTACTGCAGTCTGAGGCAACACAACTAAACTGATAATTAGAAAAAGTTGTGTATGCTATAACGATTATGTCCTGAACTAGTAAGTTTTAACAAAAATAAATAAAATTATTTCTGTTTTGTTTGGCTTTTTATTTTCTTTTTGTTTTTTTAATTGAAATAGTGTTTAAAAAACAAACCAACCTATTCTGCAGATGATTTAATTTCCCTAGTTTTCACGACATTGCTTTTTGTAAAAGTTTTGTGCAACACCGCCACCGTGCGGATAAATCAGGATCTAGCGATTATTGTTTAATCACAGCAGAGGGCGCACCGTCAAATAATTCATTATTTGACACCAACATGCTGCAAATTATCATCGGATAACAGAAGTAATTTTTAGAAAAAGATGGTTTCTATTCCAAACATACAGGCCTATTCATATTCAAAGAGAGAGAGAGAGAAGAAAACTAACAGGAAATCGAGATGTTAGTCTATAACTATTGCATGAACAAGTGAACATTACCCACACGAATTTAGATTCAGCTTATACAGACTTTAATCGAAAGGGTTTTCATGTTAAATTAGAGAAATTTGCCCCAGATGTTTCATATGTTGGCATTTTATTTTTCCAAAATGACAAAAACGGTTTTATTTAGGTTTAGGTTTTATATAATATTAATAAAAACTGCATATTTTCTTTGATTTCTATGTGAAAAAGGAACAATACCAAGAGTTGTTCAGACCTAATATCAACCATCTTACTGGTGATGCAAAAATATTTCCTCTAGATGGTAGTAAAGATCCATTTTCATGTTAGAAAAATGGTCTGTCAGTAACACTGCATTTGATCTCCACTCTGCCTGGAAGGTTTTTCTTGAGCGTTTGTTCTCTCAAATAAAGCTACATTTTTAATATATTATTTCGATTTTTTACTATTATTATTCTACATTACAGTTAGTGAATATAGTTTACAGTAAGAAAAATTCTTTACATTCAAACATAATTACGAAAACAACGTCAAACTGCCCTACTAATCTAGTTTTGCCACTAAACAACAATTTTGTCATTTTATAAAACAGCTGATTAATAACAACTATAATTATGATAGTCTCTCTCTCTCTCTCTCTCCCTCTCTAGTTTTAGGTTAATAAATGGCATTGTGTTCTCAAGTCCAAATAATTAATATATTTTGGATTTACAGTTTAATTTTACAAGTCCTGAGCTCAGTGTCTTAAAACTGACATTAGAAAAAGAATGATGGTATTTCTACAAATATTGATCTTTATTTAGCAGTTGTTCACTACTGTATTTTAAGATAACCCTCTACTGACAACTGACTTGTCCTTCAAGACTTAACTTTAAAATGATGTTTTTTTTGTACAGTTCTGCAAATGTACTTTTCCCCCATATATTTTATGGTGATACAGGGGTCAACTTTACCAAGGAAAAAAAAAACATACTGTATCAACATTGTATTAACGCAGTAAATATTCAGCTCATGGCTTATGTAAGAAAGTTTGACATGTTTATCGCTTTGTGACTGAAGTAACTGAATAACAGTAAGAACTTGCAGCCCCACCTTAAGAAGCTCTCCTTATGTTCCTCAAGAGGCAAGTTTCTAAAAGTCCTGTCTCTGTATCATTAGTTTCAAGCATCATTGATGTCTGCTTTGATAATGAGTTGATTGTGCTGCTTTGACCAGTGGTCTGTGAGAGCAAGCGTCTTGTAATCAGATCTATATTAAGGCTGAGTTGAGATTTCTGATAGGGCGCTGTGCAAGGGCTAATGTTGACATAGCTCACTGATCATACAAGTGGACAGGCTCTCGAGATAAGGCTAAAATTGACTGTGAAATGAATGCGTATTTGATCAGAGAAAATCGTGTTTCTTGGGCTCAAGGAAAAGTTTGCAGTAGCCTACCAAAATGTTACAGCAGTTCTTGTGGAAGATCATTAGTGACGAGTCCTGCCCGACTCACCTTCCCTCAGCCTACGATACACCAAAGAGCCCAAAAGATCACATGCACTCAGTATTGTCTTCCAGCCACACTTTTAACATCAAACCCCCACTGTCTCTGGAGAGACAGGGGCAGCATTGCATGAAAAGCACTCAAACTAGCTGCTCTCCTCTGACACGGCTAACTAGCACCAGGGGCTAGCAGAGCCACCTCAACCTGCTACAGCAGGAATTTCAACTCCTCTCCACACTGTCACTGAAGACACAGAGCCACGTTTGTATACCCTCTCACAAAGCTTTACTTGTTCTAACAACTGCAGGTCCAATCAACGCTATAGGATATGTTTAAGGAAAAGGTGGCCATGGGCTCCGGTTTGAACAATATTAGCCTATGTGATCAGCAGGCGTGGAGTTTAAACAGACCGATTTTTCCAGAACACCTGTGCAGGAATACAAACAACAGAGAACTTTCACAAGGACGTGATCATGAGCGATCACTTTATATCATTTTAATTTATTATTTTTTAAATATATTTATTTATTTTATACAATTAAGTTTCAATAAATACAATTTTGATTTATAACATTTACAATTTTCTCATTTTTGATGATCACCTATTACCAGGCTTAAGATTTTTGTCTTTAATTAGACATTTTAAACATTTAATTTCTTTATATATAATTCGTACATAAATATGCACAACAGAGAACCTGATGATAACCTATTACGAGATTCTATATATTTTTGTATTTTTTTTAGATATTTGTAATAAATTGTAAACATTTTTAAATAATAATAAAAAAAACATTTTAAATGTAATAATCAGTTTTATAAAATGTATAATTGCATGTTTTAATAATAAGCTATGAGTTGTGTATATAACGATAATTGAGTACCTTTAATGTTAACATTTAATTATAAGGATCAATTCTCACTATTAACTAGTTGTTTATTAGCATGCATATTACTAGCATATTAGCTGTTTATTAGTACTTATAAAGCAAATATTAATGCCTTATTCTGCGTGATCATATTTTAGATCCCTAATCCTACCCCATACCTAAACTTAACAACTACCTTACTAACAATTAATAAACAGCAAATAAGGAGTTTCTTCAGGGAAAATTCGTATTGAATGTGTTCCCTTCTAAAGTGTTACTGTTTTAATTTCATCTTTTATAATTTGTACATAAATGCAAACAACAGAGAACTTGCCTTAGGACCTGATGATTAATGACTGGATTTTACATATAATTTCAAAATATTTCTACAGAATCGTTTTTTTTTTTTATAATAACATTTTTAATAATCCATTTTGTAATCAAATGTATAATATTTTGATGATCAACGAGGGTTTTTAATTTTTACTTATATATAATGGTGCACAAATAGGAACGAGAATGTTCCTTAGGACCTGATGATCAACTATTAATGGGGTTCATTCTGACATGCATTTTGATAAATTGACATTCGCATTTCCTTTGACAGATGGCAGAATGAATATCTTTCAGCAGAGATGTCAAACTAGACCAACGACTAACTTTTCTGTGGAAACCGTCTTGATTTTCAAGATAATTGATGTTTTTATGTTTTCTAATCTCATGCCGTCAAGCTAACCCTCAAGGGAATATATTATCCTGAACGTATATGAAGAGCAGAGAGGGAGTGCAGAAAATACATCTCATCATTTACAAAAACAACACATCACTCACTCTTTGAGAGCAACAACTGCTCAACCGCTGGGCTCTCTCAGAACCATTTACAGAAAAGAAGAAAATATGCATCTGTCAGGAAGCTCTGAAATGTAATTTCACATCCCAGCAGATGAAATGCCGCTTTGTGCCCCTGTTCTTCCCGCTGTTAGCATGCTCTCTCCGCTTTCTACAGGTGCTGCTTGGCTCAAAGGGAACAATGCCGGTGTTTTTTGCTTAAGTATGAACAAAGCCTTTGTCTGGGGCTCTCAGAGGGAGGTCCAAAGGTCCATTGCGCGCTTTGAACTACCAGGTCAAAGACTTCACAGAACTGCGGGGCCTGTATTGCTCCCGTGCCACAGCCAGTCACATTTGTCCTTTTGATTGTCATCTGTGTCTTTAAAGGCCCTGCAACTATAGGTCATTTGGGGTCTTTTATGTGGAGATACCAGATCTGACTCCACTCTTTCGTCTTCTGCCCTTCAGGCTGGGTAGAGATGTCCACTTGCTAGTACAGTTCCGCACCGCTGCTTAAACAATTGGGATTACAAACACAGGGCTCCAAAATGAAAAAGAGAGAGACCTTTTTATTTCAGGATGAGTTGTACTCATACATCAGCTGAGTGAAGAGCGGGCCTTTGTTCATAAAATATGCAAAGGCACCACACAGAATAGGAGAAAAAACACAGGTTTCTTTTGATGTGCGCTCCTTTCGTTGTGCGTGTCTTCATTGGAGTAGCCTGTGGATGTTTTAACCTTCTGTAAAACTCACCCCAGTGCCACTTTCTTTCTCTCTTTCTGTCTTCTCTGTACTTCAGCGCCATGCTACGGTGAGATTGAGAAAATGATCTTTATTTCATGAGGCCTTTTCTCTCATCTGTTTGACACTCTGGTCGAGGGCGGATTTCTCTGTCCTGCAGCGTGGATGGAGTCTCTGTTCTTCTGTAGCTCTTTGTACAGGGCTGGTCACTGAGACCTGCACTCTAAATACTATTTTAAAAAACACACATGGTAAACCCAATCATCTTTTCTTCTCAGTAATGACTTTTTTCTTCTTCCGTGGAACACACAAGGAGGAAATCTGAAGAGCATAATACCATGCGCTTTTTCCATATTGACAAGAAACGTGGGTTAAACGTGGGCTTGAGGTTTCATAAAAGTGATCGGTTCAAATATCACGTCTTCTGAAGTCCAATAGCTTTGTATGACTAAAATTTAAGCCATTATCATACTTACGAGTCTGATCTTTTCAGTAAATTAGTTGATTTGTCTCTGATCTGGTCACAGATGTGAACAACTAATTGAAGGGGAAGCTTATCAGTGAATAACAGTGTGACTTTAGGTCTTTTTCACACACAAATCTATCATATAGCTTCAGAAGGCTTAAAGGCTTTAGTTGGTTCGGTCCAGTCATTGTAATTGCCCACAGAGAAAAAAAAAGCATGAGAAACTTTTCTTCCTTTTGCGTTCATTGGACAAAAGAAAGTCACACAGGTTTGGAACAACATGAGGGTGAGAACTAAATTTCAGTAACACTTTTGTTTAAGGGACATATATTAACTAAGAGTTTTCCCTCAATAAACTCCTAATTTGCTGCTTATTGATAGTAAGGTAGTTGGTGTAGATATGTTTAGGTATTGGGTCGGGTTAAGGAATCTAAAATATGGTCATGCAGAATAAGGCAATAAGTTCTAATAAACAGCCAATATGCTATATGCATACTAATAAGCAACTAGTTAATAGTGATTAAAAGTAATTAAACTGAGGGAACAAATTAGTACAACATGGTTACAATATATCTACCTCAGCAAACAATGAAATAAAATGTGGCCACCAAATAAGTCCAGGGAATGAATTCTTAATTTGTGACTACAGTCTAGTTTTTCTTCTGCGTCTCATGTGTGGGGCTCAAATGGTCAAATGGATGCGGCAAAAAGAAACACCTACTGTTTAACCATGAGAACTTACTGTTTTTGGCTCAGTTCTCAAGTGAGAGTTTTTGTCTGAACAGTTAGTTTCTCGTTCACATCAGATTTGAATTTCTTAATGATTTAAGCAAATTGTGTGTGTTTTGGCACATGTATGCAAATGAGTAAGTGCAATGGTTTAACATTTGCACAATAACTAAATGCAAATGGCTTGTTGATCAAAACTGATGAGTTGATTCTCAGTGAAATTCTCAAACTCTTCACAACTTCTGAACGTTCTTTCATCGTGTGAGCCATCACATTAAAAATGATCCTATTAATTATCAAAATTTATCAGACAAGTGTGTGAATTCCATAAATATCAGAGATGAAATGGTTGTAATGTCTGCTAAGTTGGCAAATGGCTTGCCATTAGGGTTGCAAAGGGGTGGAAAATTTCCTGAAAGTTTCCAGAATATTTGGAAAATGTTGTGAATTTTTTGGACTTTTCTGGAAAAAAACTTTTGGAAAGTTTCCAGAAATTCATTGGGAAATTTCTCATTTACAAGACAATAGAGTGTAAAAACACTTTACATGTAACAGTTTACATGTAACATTTCTACAAATATAAATGTACTGTATGAATAAAAATGTTCATTTCCTTTTTGTGCACTACAGTGTTGACTTTTCCCAATACATTTTTGCCTATACTGTTGAAATATATCTAAAATGCTCAGTGTGATAAAACAGACAAAACTGACATTCTTGTATAGTATAGAAAGCAGTCTAAACAAAAAAGTACAAAAAATGCATATAACAAATATGAAACGAAATTGCATATAACAAAATGAAATTTGGGTTACACTTTATTTTAAGGTGTCCTTGTTACAGTGTAATTATACATTTAAGTACAAAGTAATATTAATTGCATATAACAAATATTTCCATGGTGAAAAAACATCTAAACATTTTGAACAGTGTGGCTCACGCAATGACAAAAATGCTTTTTATTTTGGTGGCATTGGCCAGTCACTGACACGACAGGTTTTGAAGTATGAATAAAATGTTTTGGGTTACTACCTTTTGCAGACACACAATAGGGTTCTGATGTTTCAGCAAACAGTTTTGACAACTGCACTTACAGTTTAGAGATTAAGACTGCTTCGAAAAATGTGCCAAAGCAATTGAGAAAAACTGCGATGCTAATGCCATATTACTACTAGTTTAACATCATAGCAAAATATGAACACAGTGCACACGGTGCTGATGGCTGTGTAGAGTTTGAGTAGCCCAAACCTTTATTAGTATTCATGTAACAGAGCCTTTGATGTAGCCAGTGTTCTCTTCAGCCACAAGCTGCATCTGCATTTAATGAGACCTGATATCCACCTTATTAAAGCATGTGAATATTCCAGACAACCATGAATTGCATTTGTTTGTCTGGCTGGACAGAATCGCTCCACCGTGCCGAGTGATACTTGACTGATGTGTTGTTTATATATGCCAGTGTACATAAAGGCAGTAGTTCATTATACAAAACCTTCTTAATCCCACTTAATCAAATAGCTGTATGTCATAGGGAATACTGCCTGGAGCTAAACACACTTGTATAATTTATCACCCCAGGTCGGTCCTTGCAACTGGCATCTATTATCTCAAAAAAGACACACAGCTCCCCCGTTCACCCTGAATTTGTCTGACGTCTCAATCGATTGCGTTACCTGCCAAATTTATGTGCAATCTGTGCTATGAAACAGCTTTCTGCATCTCCATTCAAAAAGCACAATCTTTTTTCACCTGTTCGCTTCACTGTCTTATAGTACGGCAGCCTTCATTTGACATTCCTCTGGATCTGCCGTCAACGTGCGGACACAGCGCAGGTGTTTAGGGCTGTGATGATGTAATTGGCCACAAGGGGGGAAAGACAAGAGCACAGCAGCCACTGATCTGATCCCCTGGTTATTGATTTCTCCATCTAGCTCTAACGAAAATAATTGCCACATGTAATGTATTATTCAATTACAAGACAGAGCTCTCAAGTTCAGGGGTTTGATGGTCCTTCTAGAATCACAGAGGCCCCATAGATAATTCAACACCAAGACCCCATTAAGAAGCGCTGATATTAAATGCCCTGTGTTAAAGCTCCAATTTATTAGAATCGTCCTCAGCTCAAACTTTCCAATACGTGGGCCTTTGTATAATTGAGCGGAGTGAAATTAACTCTGACAGAACTTTCTGCCATCTTTTATTTATTCAACATAAGGATCTGTTTCTGGTTGAGTGAGCTATATAGCTACTGCAGGATTTTTGTATTAAAAAGCTTTTTTCCATGGAGTGAAGGAAAGGATTTTTTTTTTCCAGATCAGCTCTTATATGGTATCACAGGAAAATTACATGTTCATGTTATATTATCATTTTGTTCCGATCCATCAATGAACACATCTCAACATGATCTAGCCGTTTTTAAAAACAGGGTCCATAGAGAACTTTTACACTCTAAAAAATGCTGGGTTAAATACAACAGCAAAAGATTCCTGGTTACTGGTTAACGGGCAACTTTTTTATCTACATTTACTATATATATGAATAACTAATACCTGTGTAAAATGAACCTTCTTTTATATAAACTGTATACAGTATGAAAACTGTTTAGTGTCTAAATTTGTCATGCTGCCCATCTTATTGCAATTAAAAACACCTACAAAAGCTGACTATTATACAATTTCTCTGTTTCTTATGTTTTGTTTACTCTGTTCTATTCTGCTATTATTTTGTTCCTACTCTGCCTTTGTGGCATATTTTCCATGCGCACACTATTCCATCCAATATAATCTAATTACTAGTCTGCCAGGCAGTCTCCATGCTCTTTACCATATATGGACTTCCACGTGGGCTATTAATTAATAATGAACTGCTTAATATTGTTATTTAATTTTATGAATTTTATAATGGTATCTGATCATATGACAATACTATGATAATAGTTACCATGGTATTTAAAGGTGCCATAGAATGGAAAACTGTATTTACCTTGGCATAGTTGAATAATAAGAGTTCTGTACATGGAAATGACATACCGTGAGCCTCAAACACCAATGTTTCCTCCTTCTTATATAAATCTTGTGCAAACAAAAGACCACTGAAAAACAGGCGAAGCGGAACATAACACTGACTGTGACGTAAGAGTCGGGATCACTAATAGTTACGCCCGCAGCATTTGGATATACCCGCCCATGTTCTAGGCCAGCCGCCAGCCGAATCATCAGAAGTTCTGCAGGTATTGTGAAGAAACAAGCGAGGATAATAGCGAAAATGGCAGATCATAGAAATAAATGTTATGTTCTAGGCTGTACAGGGATGGGTTGGTGTCTGCATTCAGAAAGGCACGGAAAACAAATAACGCCTTCTAATAAAATAATGCGAGCCACTAAAGGGACATGGTTAGCTTCTTGCTAGCGGTAGCCTGTTACAGTACATAAGATTTCACTTGCCACATAAATAGAGTAAGGAGAGATGACTGATAAGATGACGGCGAATGATTTACAGATCCTGAGCACCACTGACAAGCATCTGATCTTGTAAAATGTGTGGAAAGTACTGCTGCTGTAGTTTACATAGAGCACGAGCGATCGCCAATCTCGAAAGTGAAAGTAAAACGCGATCGTGCATTCAAAGCTGCTCCCTGATGCCCGCATTTTATATACAGTATAATTACCCAATGATATAACTTCGAGAGAAAGTACTGAAATATATATTTTCCCTGTGTTTCCTTCCTGCTGTGTGAGCTACTGAAATGAGCTGCACTGTGAAACAGCCAATCAGAGCAGAGCTCAACATTGAGCCGCACTGTGAAACAGCCAATCAGAGCACAGCTCAACATTATTATTCATGAGCCTTCCAAATAAGGTAATAACAGAGCATTTCATTCTAGGGACAAATCCTAGGGTTGTAAATGGACATGTAAAACCGTTTCTGGAGAATTTTTGCCCTTGCCTAAGCCACATACCTTCTAATTAGATATCAGAGAACAATTAATTAATAATTAATTCAATCGATTTGTTCAGAAACTCTGAGGAACAAAACACCACTTCTGTGTCTTCACTAAGAAATGTATAACGGTTTGATTCTGCTTTGACTTTGTAACCATTTTTCATTTTCATCAAAACCACACCATGTTATTAGCAATAAATATAAATATAAAAAATATAATATAAAAAATGTAACTTACTCAGTACTTCAAAAAAGGGATTTTCACGATTCTATAGAAATTACACTTTGGTTCCTCAAAGAATCTTTTAGTTTTCATTTCTTAGTTTTGTTAGACCATTGTAATAATCTGAAGAACCTGTTTCCACTTTTTCATTTTTCCAGAACCTATTGTGCATTGAAAGGTTCTGTGGATGTTAAAGGTTCTTAAACGAACCATTGATTCCAATAAGGAACACAATTGCAACACAATCACACTCACAGACACTTGCCATCACAAGGATTTTGCTTGTGTGAAATTGCTTAATTATATTGTGGTCAGTAAAAATAACTAATGAATTTTTGACAGAATGGAACGCTCTCTGTTGCAAATGTAAACCAAAATCATAGCTGATAACACAGCTATAAGGTTGTATTTTTTTTTCTTGTTCATCTCTCAGGATCCTTGCTAGATCGATCATCCTTGGTGGATCATTAAGTCCTTATGGAGACAGAATACACATTATGACCCCATCTGACACCCTCTTAATTCTGAAAAAGTTCTGAAAAACCTTTGGGGTCTAGTGGACCTTTTTATCTGAGTGATGTGCAGATGAATATTAGTTGTGTCTGTGGCTTTCTGGCAGCTGTTAAAGACTACAGCGCTATTCCCCTCAAACTGTCTCAGGATCAGTGTTTTATAGACAGCTGAGATGTTATCCTCTGGGAAGGGTTGATTTGTTCATGCTCTGGATCTTCTGGACTCTTCTGTTTCTTCATCAAACGCTGCTCCATGTTCAAGGATGTTCTCAAAACACTTAAAGGACTCCCATGGGTGGGCTTACCCTGCATTTACACACAGACACAGAGCTTCAAATGGTTGCCTCTAAAACACTTCCCTTGTTTTTAAATCCAAAACCAAGAGCACAAAAGCTGACAAGGCCCAAAAGTGTGGGACTGTTGTGTTGTGCTAAAAAGACATTGCAGCAGGATCAATAAAACAAGCACTACCATGTTGTGTTTTCCGATGTGCATTCTACACGAAATTTCAAAGTCATGAAAACGTTGTCATATCCATCAAGTGCACACAGAATATTAATTCTGCCATTTTGATCTCAGAGGACTGTGAGATCAGCAAACGTGTTTCACTAATCATTCCAGTCCTCAAGTGTGAACATCTTACATATATTTAGTATACATATTAATACAACATTAATTAAAACAAGAAGAGCCTGATGGATCAAACAGCTCTGACGAGAAAAAAGAAGAAGAAAAAACAGACCCCAACCGTCATCACTCCGCTCAGCGCACAGACGGCGGTAATGACAATCTCCTCCAAAACAGTTGTTTACAGCCTCGTTCGGGCCGCGTGTTTGCCGAACACCCACAAGTGTTAATTTTTATCATCATGCTTAATTGGCACGATGTAGCTACATGGGTTCAGTCAGCCAGCGTAGAAGGCCGGTGTTGTTTCAAAGTCTTTATTATTATGACATGGCAGTCATGTTCATTAAAGTTTCACATTCCATTTTCATTAGGATGAATCTCATTCTGCAAATGAATGGTTGCTGCAGAAGAATCAAACCCCTGCGAGCGATCACAAGGGAGCCCCAAAGTCTGTATTAATTATCAGGAATGCAGTCTCGATCGAAGATGTTAATTGCACTGATGGTCGGCTATGTAGGGAATTGCCCCAGCATTTCATGCAGGGATAATAAAAATGAATTTTTAAACAAAGGGATCTTAAAATAATATCTAATCTACAGAGAATAACCCACTTCAAAGGCAGAGCCTGCCGCTTTGAAATTTAGCTTTGTGGTCCGAAATGTTAAAGAGAAGCCTTGTGAATCTTTCAGTTGGTTCAACTTTGTCGAGGGGTGTGCGAGAAAGAAAACAAGAGTTAATTAACAGTTATTATGGGCCCTTTCAACTTTAATTTGACTTTCAAATATTAGCATTTATATATAAACTATGCTCTTGGCATCTTCAAATGAGCTCTCACATATTGCAACTCATTTAATTGGGCACCATTGTGTATCTGTGTCACTGCTGAAAAATGACTCGATTCATCAATGATCTATTCGCAAACTATTGGCTGAAATCACAACTCGTGGATCCTCTAATAGTCATGAAATGGAAAACTTTTGTTGTTTTAAAATTTAGGACAACATATAGATCAAACAATTCTTAGAGAGGGTAAACAGCGCGGTGGTAATGACCATCACAATTAAAGAGAATATTTTAATGACTTTCACAGGGACTTGCCTCATACAGTATTCTGAGTATAACAAAAATCACTTCACAATGTTTATATGAGGAAGTAAGAAGATGAACTTCTATATTTGTCTGAAACAACATTTTGCCAACTTAATTTTTATTGCAGCCATGTCACTTATATATACTACCATTTAAAAGTTTGCGGCCAGTATTTGCTTTTTTTTTTTTTTTTTTTTTTTTTAAATTAATACTTTTATTCAACAAGGACACATTAAGTTGTTCAAAAGCAACAGTACAGACATATATAGTTTTAAATGAACTAAATATTAATACAAATTAATATTAAATATTTTAATTAAATATTAAAAAACTGTTTTCAACATTGATAAGAAATGCTTCTTGAGCACAAAATCAGCATATTAGAATGATTTCTGAAGGATCATGTGACACTGAAGCCTGGAGTAATGACTGCTGAAAATCAGCTTTGCAATCACAAGAAAAAATTACATTTCAAAACATAATAAAGTAGCAAATAGTTATTTAAAATTGTAATAATATTTCACATTTTTACTTTATTTTTGTTCAAACAAATTCAGCCTTAGTGAACATAAAAGACCTCTTTCAAAACATGAATAAATATCTTCAAACTTTTGAAAAGTAATTCATGTACTGTATATAAACATCATGACTGCAGTATTTTATCTTTTTTTTTTTTTTTTAGATATAAACACAACAACTAAATGACAAGTATTCCACCAGGAAAAAAACAGAGTCATGCCATTTAATTCAAACATTGTCAAAAGCTCATCTGAAAATCTGTCTTTTTTTTTCTGGTGTTAAATGGAAAGTGTGCACTTCTCCCCCTCTTCCTGTAACCTCTCCATCCCCTCCCCCATCACCTCGCCCCTGTCAGCACTCATTTCGCCTGATGGAACTGATCAAACGCACCTGCCAAGCATCGCCGACATTCCACCGCATTTGCTAATTATCTTCAAAGGCTCACAGACTTTGCTCCTAATGGAGAAGTTTAGATTTTCCCTAAAAGAAGGGGATGGGATGCTTGTACATTACAATGCTATTTATTTACTAAACTGTGGGAGGGCAGACCCCAAGAGGAAGAGCATATCATCATTTATAAAGGGCAAACTGAACACTTCCTAACTCACTCCCATGTTATTTCGGTCTCTGGTGGTGTCTCCACATATTGCCGCAGAATACAAAGCTCATATTTAAAGAGCAAGTTATGCAGAGAATAAAACATTGAATGGTGGGTGGTATTATAATAATGTAGCAGCTTTTGAGTTCAAAGCTCATTTATATTCCAGTTAATGTGCTTTTTTGTCTTGGGATTATAGTAATAGTAGCACAGAACAAAGCACAAACAACAAAGGAGACCCCAACATACATTTTATGTAGTTAGATCGTTAGAGAAAAGAGCTTTAATTGTGTACTTATGGGAACAGTCTGATATCAAAACATTTACAAATGGCAAATTAAAAAAAGTAATGTTTTGATTTCAGACTGAGCGAAATATTGTAGGAAACATTCATTGATAATCATCCAACTACCAATTCAACATCCAACTACTAATGATTGATAGCTAGATATTTTCTCTGCTTTTTTGGACTTTGTTTCTAAAGAAGTAGCACTCTTTCTGTGCAGCACTGCTGTGGTTCCAGCTCTTCCCACCTAAAGGGAGGATGTGACGGGTGGGGTTGTGTGAATATTAAAGGCCTAGCAGCAGGAGGTGACAGGCTCTTTCCTCCCACTTCACACTCACAGTGTCGTACGGCTATGATTATTTCATCTGACTGTGTCTCCGCCGCCCTCAGATACTCAGATATGTTTTTTCTCACTCTCACTCTAAACATCCACACGGGAGCGTTACGAGACATGATGCTGACCCATATGAGACTCATTATGTCACCAAACTAGTTGTGACATTGTGCTAGTGAATTGTCAACTTTAATGCATGTATTAAAGCACAACCAACTGGCAATATGTGTTCACAGGAGACTCTATAGTGCTACACAATAGCGATATAAAGCACAGCGCAAGATGCAATAGTTTATTCATCAAGACTTACAAACCTGCTCTTTAAGTTAATATGATGTAAGTCATGCTCATTGATACATATGCAACACTTTAACAACAACACTGTTACTTTAAACAAAGGGGAACTTGTGTTTTTTCAAACAGTCTGACTATATTAACACCATAACAATTTGAGTGAAAAGCTGAATTCAAAAAATGCACATGAATTTGAAAATATTGTAGTATTTGGTTTGTCCTTTGCTTTAGTGGCAGTAGCATTGAGCTGCATGAATTCCACAAGTGTGTGTAAAATTATGATGTTCATGATTTGAATGAGCTAAAGAGCTTGATTAATGTCATACATTTGCTATAATACAGACTTAGAAATAATGCAGAATACAAATGTTAAAAATTTCTTATTCATTTTGTAACAACTGCTTTAAATGGTTCAATATCCGAAAAGCTTCTGTTTATTTATAGATTTTAACAGAACAAATCAAACTGATTTTCGATGTGGTCTAAGGCTACTGTACCCCACTATATGTCTGATATGCCATTAAATATTTATGTGTACTGTACACATCTTCTATATACAGTATGTGTGTGGGTAGATACACAGCTTTTGACACCATTTCACACATTTTGACTTGAAATTTTTGTATAAAATCTACAAAATCAGAAGAACAGCATTTGCACACAACACTAGATTTATTTGATTAGCATATATATTCTTTTATTGTGATTCAATTTGTTCTCCCTCTCAATTTCTAACCATTAATCAGCTACCTGGCTAAATGTTTTCCTCAACAGAGTAACTCATATTTACCACTGCTTTAAATTAAGACAGAATTAGTTTATGGTTAGTGTCCAAAAAACAACACAAAAAAACAATTAAGCAAATAGCTCTACGAAATGTGGTGCATTCATGTTAATACTATAAATAAAATCCTACTATAGCTGCAGGTGTGATAGATTTTAATTTTTTTGTTAGAACAATGGATGCACTTATCTAAAGTTAATGTAGAAAGAAAATAAAAGAAACGAAAAGAAAAGAAAAATGGCAGAACACAGTTCACTAAGTTTGAATTGCTGTTTAACAGTCTCATATGTGAGATCCATCTGCTGGTTCAACACTATTGCTTCTTTTTGCTGAAAACCATTTGTTTTTCCAGGGAAGAGACATTGGCCAATTCTGCACCTTGCTTTGCAACAAAGTCAGGATTCAGAAGCATGCTGTGAACTCTAACTCACTGGAACAATATACACACTGTTGCTGGAGACATCATAACAGCCTGTGTAAATAATTCACACATAATTTAAAATGGGCAAATCAAACAGAATACTACACATCAAAGGCTGCTTCCTAGAAGGAAAATTTTCATTTTTGTGGACTGGGAGGAGAAAATGAGTGTCAAGACTATATTTTGAGTGGGAAAATTGGAGCACATATATTTATCATTACAGAAGGATCCAATCCTCAAGGTAACCGAGGTCCAGTTGCTGTTGGGTATACAGAAGCATCTATATGTGTTTCAGTCAAATGAAAGCAAACACTTTTAAGAGGAGGGAGGGTTTGATGCTCATTCATTTATGTAAAAGAAGAGCAGGCTTTTATTAGAGACCACTGCCCTGAATGACTGCTGGAAGAGAGATGGGGGCACTCTGAAGCACAAACATGTGGTCAAGGAAGTGCCCAGAGCTCTTCAAACTAAACACAACTAAAACTCAGCTGAGAAAACACGAGCAGGACGGCTGCCACAGACGATGACAGAGAATCTCTAAGCCCTCACTCTTAAGTATGCTTCCAATTTTATGCTTAGCAGGACGCATGTACAAACCACCACGAGTCTGTTTAGATTTTATTTCAGTAAGCTGAACAGACCTATGATTTCTTAGTATCACTCTTGCTCTCTCTTACACAAATGTCTAGTAATCATAGAGCAAAACCAAAACTTTGTCCAAACTGTTCTCCCAAAGACACAAAGTTTTGCTCTGTGTAATCTAACAATTATAATTCAAATTCATGAGCAATTGCAATTTACCACAGAAGGGAAAAGATAAATAAGATATGCAGTCTTAAATTAGAAACACAAAGCACATTTCGATTTTGAAATGTAATGCTGGAAAAAATATAGCTATATGCTTGTATATCCCCAACCAGATAATAATTTTGTGATATATTAGTCATCACTGTCAATTTTCACTATAACTGAGATTCAAAACAACATTCAGTATGTAAAGGACAGCTTTAAGTTTAAGCATTCTATTTATAAAATCCCATGAAGTTTGGAAAAAGTTGGTACAATTTCAAATTTTCAAACTATGCGTTTACCTACAATGAGGCAACCATCCCTTAAGCCTCAAAGTTTGTTTTCCTGGGAACGTGATAAAGAAAATGTAACCAGGGAACTTGAGCATCACAAAAGAGGCCTTTGGACAGAAACAAAATCAATCGATTTCTCTGACTTTTTTCATTCCCCATTTTCTCTGCTAACCTTGATCCCTCTGTGTATGTGTTGAGAGAAAGAGACATGAGAGAGCCTATGTCCCTCTAGCAGTGAGAGAAAGTCATTGAGAGACTGGAGACCTCAATACACAGAGACCACTTCCTGTTGCCTATTATATGATGCAAGCTTCTATATCCTTAAGCGTGGCTGCCGTCCCTTCAGAATTACACTCGCTGATGAGCAAACAAGTCCATTCACCGATCTCATTTCATGCAGTCAATACATAGACCAACCTGAGCTCTCCTTCCACACAGCATCATGTTTATTTATGCTCTCCTTCATTAAGAGCTGGTTTTATTTACCCAACAATGTAGCCGTGGCAGAGCGGGGAAACAAGAACTCCTTCAAATGATTCCAAGACTTCACAGCTTAATCAATAAACTTAACAACTGACATTTTGATGGCATTTTCATACTCATCTGATCAATATGTGTATTGAGCCAATTACTCCCAGGCCAGCAGATGCTCATAAGCGCCGTTGCTCAGCTCTGCACTGTCTCAGAGCGGGGGAATTAAGAAATAGTCCTTGAGCATCCCTCAGTCACGGGTGAAACGAGAGCGAGAAAGGAAGCTGTCGGATTTGAGACAAAATAAGCATGATTTTTCCACATTAATTTTTCTCTCGCCTTTAGTAACATCACGCGTTATGAATCACGATGATTATTGATGAGGATCTCTGATCTCAGAAGCCGATGAGGATTTTCTTATTTAACAAAAGATACCTGTCATCTACCTTTATGAATGACAGTTATAGTTTAACAAATGCAAACCGGCTGGATTAGTTGAATCATTGTTCCGCAAGAGTTTAAATAATAAAAATCTTGATTGGTATTTTTATACACAAATAAAATTTTGGAAAATGGAATGATCAATTTCTGAAAATATTAAGTGAGACAAACCCAGTTCTCAAAGACACTAAAACATCACAGATTAGTACTTTTCCTTTTTTTTTTTTTTGTTGTTTTTACAAAATGTTTTCTCTCAACACTGTGTAAAGTGAAATTTCATTTACATATTAATTAATAGATGGTTTTATAAGTAATTATATTTTACTATCATTTATGTATTAGTATGTATTAATTTAGCAGATACACTAAAAATGATAATAATACAGAAGCAATTAGTCCACTATACCAAACAGTTCCTTGAGGCAAAAAAGTAGAAGTTAATGTGCAGAGCATTATTTATTTAACTTTTATTTTTTAAAAGGTACAAAAAGCCTAGTTAGTCAGAATAGTATACCTAGATGTGGTGTGGTGTTTTTTTGAAAACTGCAATGATTTCTGCTGTTTGGCTGAGGAATTATAATCAGTGTTCTTTAAAAATGTTATTTTCCAATTCTTTTTTTCACCTGACCCCCTGATGACCAGATGGTGGCGCCATAAAATCACAAGAGAGTCTTTTTGAGAATCCCAGCCAGACTCTTTGAAGGGGAGCACTGAGTTGAGGCTCTCAGCACAATGTGAGTGAGTGTGTGTGCATGAGTGAGTGTGTGCGTTCGTACTCCGAGCTGCAAAACTACCGACTAGAGAAGCAGAAAACAGCACTCATTTTCAATTTCCACAAGCAGGCTCAGGAGGTGAGGATGAATAATGGCAGAATTCATCTGTTCAGAAATAAAATCGCACTGCTTCCACCCAGGCTGAGAAAATCAACAACTTCTCTACATCTGTAACTAGAAAATCCCTGAATCCCGATGAGAAATTGTGAAAATATGTATTTTATCTACATAAGAAAACTCAACAATAAGGATGAGCTGATGGTTTTGGGTCAGCTGATATAACTGTCACTTTCTGTATCAGACCAATGCTGCATTGTAATTATATATGACATTTTTTGATCCTGCAGATGTGTTATGTGATGTGTTTTATGTTAAACATTAGTTTTACTGAACATTGTTATGAATTCTGCTCATTTAAATAAGCCACGGTCACGTTATCAGGCTGGCTATTAACAAAGATGAGAAGGAAACTGCAAGAATGGCTTTGATGCAGTTTTAGACGCTTCCAGTACTAATATGAATAAAAATAATCAAAAACAAGTCAAATTCAGTCTGGATGACGTAAATGAAGTTCTCTGCCTCTTCCTTTACAGGTGCTCCAGTGTTTTTTTTCACAGTCTATACAAGAACAAGATGTGTCAAAACGTGCAAATATCCCAAGCGTTTCCTGATTTCACAACATTCGAAAAGTTTCTCACCTAACCTAAATATTTGGCAATGCAACAAACACTTTTAGTCAAGAGCTGGATGCAGTGAACTAATCACAGCTCATTGAGAACTTGTCTGCTTCATTTATATTTATGATTCTATTTCTGCGCATAACACATTTTTAATTCTTTGGCACTGCGAATTCAATCATGTACATAATGTTATTACATGTCCGCATGGTTGTTTTTGCCTCATTCAGGAGGGGATACTTACACACGCACACATAAACACAGACATACACGCTATAACTCACCGATGATAACTTTTCCACCCACCACAGACATCATTCCCTGTGCCCTGATCCTCGAGACCGTGTACTACATATTAAAATTCACACCACAGAGAGGCCCATCCGAGGAGGAAAGTCCAGGGTGGGCACTCAGAGAATTACAAACAATCCACTAACGTCTATGAAGAGCCCAGCTGCTGAATAACTCGCCCCCCAAAACACTTGACATTGGGATAGCTGCGGCTATCAGCAGTGCTAATGGGTTTACCTGATGGCGCCGCGTTCACGTAACCGACGTTTCATAGAGTCCGTTTTGGCAGGCGCTCGCTCTGGGCAACGCCGGTAGCCGACTTCTCTTTTTTTTTTTTTATCAGCCCCTTGCTATAGAGAAGGCCAGCAAATTCATCCTGCAGCAATTACCATATGTTGTGATTGTGGTTTTGGAACAACACCATGACATCTGTGTTATATTGGTATCAGGGGCACAGTGAAGGAACTTCCACCACCTGCATTCCATATCTACATCTAGTAAGCAGGTGCTCGCAGGACCGGCTGCTGTGTGTGCATGTGTGTGTGTGTGGTAAGAGATTGCTCTGGTTCTCCTTGAGCTCTGTGGATATACAAAAAGAGTCAAAATTTAGTTTGTAACTAATTATATTATCCCATGTTTTATCAGCTATTCATTTAGTTGAAATAAACTTTTCCATCCATCCATCCAAACCCGTGAAACAGTGAAGATTTCCTTTTTCAAACACTGACTGAAGGAACTTTGGACAAAAAACAGAGGAAATGTAGTGTGAACACAAATGTTGTGTCAGGTCCCTGACCTGCCTCTCTTCAGACATCCGAAGAGAATGAGACGCTCACGGCTTGAACACATGAGGGGGTTTTTAAAGGCAATCATAAAAGGAACATCACTTCACTAATTTATTACAGCTGTCGCAATTAATGAATTAATCTGCTGCATTCATAAAGCATTCGATTACATAAAGCAGTCAAGCAACTGAATAAATTCAGTCATTTAGAAGTACGTGGGCAATGAAATAGGGAGTAATAAATATGTATTTATTGCCTGTAGCGCTGAATTGAGGTGGAGGTGAGCCAGCCCGTTAGACACAATCAAACAATCAGCCCTAACAAGACAAGCCAGGGAGGGCAAAACACACATTAACTATGCCTTCCTAAGAGAGCGGGATATCACGGGCACAGCAAAGCCAATTACGCTCTAATAACCTAATATGGAGAAATTGTACATATGAAATACAGGAATTGCATGCCATGTTGTTTGATATGTCGGAAAGAGAGAAAAAGAGAGATATAGACAGACAGTGAGAGAGAGAGAAACAAAGAGGGAGAAAGATTCCGGAAGATTTCTGTCACTGATCCAAGCTGACAATCTGTTTTAAAGAAATGTGTAATTAGGAAACCGACACGTTTGGTGAAACACTGCTGGAGCTTTAAAAAGGAAGAGACAGGCATTAAACACGCCGACCACAACATAATGTTTTAATAAATGGGAAGAATAAGTCAATTAAAAAGGAGCTATTTAGGTCTGAAAGGAGGAGACAAGCACTGCAGTGTGCAGAAATATAATCAAAATCACATTTTACAAGCTCATAAATTTCAACGTGAACACAAGGGGAAAGACAGAGGGCTTGGGAATCTCTATAGTGACAGGATGAATAAAACATTCATGGTCAGGAAAATAAATGAATTATACTCTAAATTACAGCTTTCCATACAGCGCAGTTTTACCACCATGTAACATTAAAAACATGTGTGCTCTTTTTTAAAAAATAAAGAAGGAAAGACTATCTCCATCTGTCTCTATTGTAACAAATATTCTATTCATGCCTCAAGAAAATGTCAATCATGGACTGAGCCAGATTGGCAGGAAGATTTATGCCAACAAACTGTATATGGGTGTTTCTTTAACTATGGGCACTTTTGACCTTGTATGAGAACTTTTACAAAATAACCTAAAGTCTTAAAACACAATTTTCACACTAATTTGTCCACTAACAGTCATTCTCCACACCACAGTGCTATTTGCATCACATCACAAACCACACTTTTTGTAGAAATGAACAAAACTACAGCTTAATTGGAAATGACCCCCAATGAAAATATTCTACTGACAAGCGATATTTAAAATCGTTTGAAGTTTTTTGTTTTCTTAGCACATATTTCTTCTCAAGTCCTTCAGTGGCACTCTTGTCTTCTTGGTAAACAAGAAAACACTTAAGAAACAAGTATAGTAAGGGCATAACTGTTTGGTTTGGTGGAAACGCATATAAATCATTTTTACAAATAATTATGTTTTTCACTTTTGTTTTTAAATATAATAATTCACATTTGTATGATGGATTTTCATAGTTTAAGATTGAAAGTCTGGTAACACAACAATACTTTCAAAGAACAGCAAAGGTGAATGATGAAGGAACGATGAAAAAGTGCACATGATAGTTTTAATGTGACCATTATATGATAGACAAACAAACAAAAGGCTGAAATCTGTTAGTTTCAGGCTAATATGTGCCTGAAGCTGTACAGTGAGTGAACATGGTAAGAACAAACAAAAAGCATAACCTTCATAATCATGTTAACCTTCTCTGTTTGTTCTCTAACATTTTATAATCCAATTTTTAAATTCTAAAACAAACAAGCAAAAAAGGCTCGCAGACAAAATAAGCACTGTTCACCATCACAGTGACTGTCCTGTGAGAAGACTAAAACTGGTGAACCATAAAAAGATTTAAAACAGGCGATTTAGGGAGGGGGAAAAAACTTCAAAATGCATATTTCATCTTTCAGAGTGAAACAGCACTTGCTTGCTTGAAGTGGATTGCTCGCTTTGACATTTCCCCATTGTGCGCGGCAGTGCAGTGGGCAATAATTAAATATCAGGTGCATAAGCTGCTCTTTAATTTGACATGTGTGCTTCAGGCAATAAACACATGTGGAGCGACGGGGAAAGCATAATTGCAGGGGAATAAAATATCATATCTGGAGTGAGGAAGCAGATCATTGTATCAGGTACCCGGTGACAGCTCGTTTGATCATTACGCCGGGCTGAAGAGGTTGGCTAATTAGTTGCCATTAAAGCTCACCCCCTAATCAAGGGTCGCTCTAGCATAAAGAATGTCACTCGCTGCAGATGAATGAACAATGCCGTTAACCCTTTCCTGGCCTTCTCTCAGCTTCCCGCAGCTGGCTGGAAGGTATCGCGAATCCCACGTTCACAGCTGTCGAATACGATAATTAATTCTTTATCTAATAAGCTAACACGGTAGCAGAAAGATGACACCCAGGGCTGCGAAGAGAAGGGTTAAAGACTACACTGCCCCAAATAGACTTCATGTAGACACACAGCAGCGCAGCTCCAAATATTTACAGAGTTGCGCGGGATGGGATTTGTTCTCTCATATCGAGCACTTCAAAAAAAAAAAGAGGAGAAAAAAGACGGGATGACATTCTTGCACTCTCAAGAATGGGAACTGCTGTTTAAATGTACTCTTGAAAAATTCAGAGCAGGGCTAGAAGCGCTAGGCCATAA
>JAFVLL020030948.1:0-49099 GCA_021397915.2 Tor tambroides
TCTCATTCTGACGGCACCCATTCACTGCAGAGGATCCATTGGTGAGCAAGTGATGTAATGCTACATTTCTCCAAATCTGATGAAGAAATAAACTCATCTCAGATGGCCTGACAGTGAGGACATTTTCAGCAACTCTTCATTTTGCATGAACTATTCCTTGAAGTCACACAGTCCCAGTTTTAACGTTGACTGATTTCTCTGCTACTTTGTGCTCAGGACTAGAGTAAAGCACTCAACATTTTATCAGACCACCATGAACCAGAGTGAACCGGGCCAGTCAAGGTCACTGTCTGCCCCTGCAAATTACCTTGGGATAGTGGATATCTTCCCTCATTACTCAGACACAAGATCTGAAGGTAATAGCTCAGAAGAGACAGACTTAGGAGAGAGTGAATGAGATTTTAAGGGGCTTGTATTTCCTTCATCTCAGTTCAGAGACCAAACAGAAACCCAATCTTTCCCCTTGGAACAAAGTTTGACTTTGAGAATGGAAGGACATTGGGGAAGACCCAACACAAAAACAAAAGGCCCTGTTCACGTCAAAGAACAGCATAAAAAACTGATGAAGAACCCGATAGCCTGGCTATCTGGGTAACTGAGGATATGTCGATGATTTACTCTCCAAAATTGCTTGTGTCAGTACAATGCCCTTTAAAATTTACTGAACTGCCTCATGTTCTGTTTTTAATCGGTTTAGATGGAGTGGACAGTTAAAATATTCATATTAAAGGATCTCAATAACTTTAGCCTGTCCTGTGTGCCCCTGGCTTCATTATGTTCAAGTCTGTCAAGGACTGTCCATCTACAACATGCAATGATTTTAGAGGTCTCACAGAGTTTTCAAAGGAAGGTTTGAGTAATTGTATAACAAATATATAATTTAGATTAATTAGTCATTTGACATGTTGACTTTTTTTTTTACCGATATGTAAAACACATTTAAACCCTTTCCACTTAAGATTTCCCCTGAAATCAGAGCATGAAATGTGGAAAAGTATTTATTTATTGTGTAAAGTAGTTGGTGTATTTATTTATTTATTTATCTGGCATCTATCATTTAAAATGTGAAGTAAAAATAACTTATTTGAATATTAAATTATATATTTTTATCATATATATATAAATGTCATATCATACTTTTTGGAAATATATTGATGTCTGTTAGTATTTTTGTATGTATGTTTAATTATGTTAATTGTTGTGTAAAACAGTTGAATAGTTGTAATTTTGTATTTGTATCATGTTATTTAAAGGTAAAAATAAATTCTCATAATAATATTATTATTATTATTATTATTTAATGTTAAATTACTAAATAATAATATTATATAGATAATAATAATAATAATAATAATAATAATTATTATTATTATTATTATTATTATTTAATGTTAAATTACTAAATAATAATATGATATAGATAATAATAATAATAATAATAATAATAATAATAATAATTATTATTATTATTATTATTATTATTATTATTATTAATATTGTTGTTGTTTCATTGTGGTAATAATCTCAAAGCTTCTTGCCAATATATTGGTCTATCACTTACTTTGCATGTATGTATTTTTTTATGTTTATTGTTGTGTAAAATAGATGTAATTTTTTGTTTATTTGTAAAATTATTTATTATTATTATTATTATTATTATTTCTAATATTATTTTTTATTTATCTTTTTTATTTTAATGTATTGTAAAATGGTTGATGTAGTTTTTGTGCTTTTTTGCGTTTTGTGTATCATCTGGTTATTAAATTTATAGTTTTTTTTTTTTTAGTTTTTTTTTATTATTGTTTTTGTTGTTGTTTGTTTGTTTTTTCTCCCCCCAAACAGTTAAATTGTGGCTATAATAACTGATCTGGCCAGTATATTGGACTATCACTAATTTGTGAGAGTGAAATGGAAGAATATGTTAGCAGTAGGATTCAGGGCGAGAGAAAAATGCATAAGCATGAAAATATAAGGTTGTTATATTCTGTGGTGTGTGGAGTCACACTGGTTGACAGGGATGGAGGCCTGGCTGCACTTATGTCACTGCAGGCTTTCATCCACATTCCCCATGAAATCAGTACAAAGAACTCAACTAACACTTGCAGCCATGTTCCCTTCCTTCCCAGCTGAGGAAAGCCTTGGGATGAAGGCTTGGAGATTATGGGAGTCTCGTGTGACTCGGGCTGAAGGATGGAAGAATATTCATCACAATTTTCTGTGGCTGCTTTAGGAATTCGGTCTCTTGGAAATCAGCAGACAGCAGGAACTGTAGATATTTGTATTAGACACAAATCTGTTTTTTTTAACTGCTTGCCGAAGACCTAGTAATGCCCTAGCAACCACATAACAAACAAAAAACAACCACCCAGAAAACCACCATTTCGTTACTTTCCAGTTAGAGGTTTAAGAAATATAATTTCAGGGATTTGATTTCGCTTTTAAATCATCAATTTAATTATCAATTTAATTCTTCAATTCAATGTTATATACAAAAGTGAGTACATTGGGGTCACCAAAAGCGAATATGCATCTTCTGATGTCTTTGTACATACGTGTTCTAGTTTGTTGACATTTCTGAGGACTTCTGAGATTTTCCCCATGCTGAATTTATTATCTTCTGTGTCATCCCCTTGGGATGCGTGGAGAACGTTCTTTGCAGCTTTTTTTTTAAATGTCATGTATGTTGAATATATGATGACTTTAATGTGCAGGTATGCAGTGTCCTACATATGAAGTAAACAGCATATGAATAGATAATAAAAACAGAATCTATTTGCCTGCCTAACCTGTATCCCACGTTATATATCAAAGTTGTCAGTTTCACTTTATTCATTTTTATATCAATAAAGTTGTTTTTTGGTTTTATAATATGTATGTAGGTATTGTAGGTAATATGTATTATAAATATTTGTGTAAAAATTTATTATAACTAAGGAAATTATTTTTTGTGTTGGTTTTGTTTGTTTAACAAAAAAGCGTAATTCAATTGACTTTAAAGTGGCTCGTATGACATTGGAATGTCAAATACAGTGAAGTGTCAAAATTTGGAATGACAAATATTGTGAAGTGTCAAAATTCTGAATGTCAAATATTGTGAAGTGTCAAAATTTGGAATGTCAAATATTGTGACGTGTCAAAATTCGGAATGTCAAATATTGTGAAGTGTCAAAATTTGGAATGTCAAATATTGTGACGTGTCAAAATTCGGAATGTCAAATATTGTGAAGTGTCAAAATTCGGAATGTCAAATATTGTGAAGTGTCAAAATTCGGAATGACAAATATTGTGAAGTGTCAAAATTTGGAATGTCAAATATTGTGAAGTGTCAAAATTCGGAATGCCAAATATTGTGAAGTGTCAAAATTCGGAATGTCAAATATTGTGACGTCAAAATTCGGAATGACAAATATTGTGACGTCAAAATTCGGAATGACAAATATTGTGACGTCAAAATTTGTAATGTCAAAAATTGTGAAGTGTCAAAATTTGGAAAGACAAATATTGTGACGTGTCAAAATTTGGAATGTCAAATATAGTGAAGTGTCAAAATTTGTAATGACAAATATTGTAACGTCAAAATTTGTAATGTCAAAAATTGTGAAGTGTCAAAATTTGGAAAGACAAATATTGTGACGTGTCAAAATTTGGAATGTCAAATATAGTGAAGTGCCAAAATTTGGAATGACAAATATTGTAACGTCAAAATTCGGGATGTCAAATATTGTGAAGTGTCAATTTGGAATGACAAATATTGTAACGTCAAAATTCGGGATGTCAAAAATTGTGAAGTGTCAAAATTTGGAATGTCAAATGTTGTGAAGTGTCAAAATTCAGAATGACAAATATTGTAACGTCAAAATTCGGGATGTCAAAAATTGTGAAGTGTCAAAATTTGGAATGTCAAATGTTGTGAAGTGTCAAAATTCAGAATGACAAATATTGTGACGTGTCAAAATTCGGAAGGACAAATATTGTGACGTGTCAAAATTTGTAATGTCAAATATAGTGAAGTGTGAAAATTTGGAATGACAAATATTGTAACGTCAAAATTCGGGATGTCAAAAATTGTGAAGTGTCAAAATTTGGAATGTCAAATGTTGTGAAGTGTCAAAATTCAAAATGACAAATATTGTGACGTGTCAAAATTCGGAAGGATAAATATTGTGACGTGTCAAAATTTGGAATGTCAAATATAGTGAAGTGTCAAAATTCAGAAAGCCAAATATTTTAAGTCAAAATAAAAATATTAGCGTCTTTTTATGGCATACAAAACAAACAAATTCATTGGTTTTGGAAGTGGATATGACAGAATTTACATATTTGTGCAAACTATTCCTTTAACATGCTGTATTCTGTCCTACCTTGACTGTGTAATAATAAGGTTTGCATATTAATGAGATGCTTGTATACTAATGAAGCTCCATCAGACTGTTTTGAGGGGTCAGGGGTCAAGCTCTGTTCTCTTGCTGCTAATTACAAAAAGTACATGCTGTGCAGGTGAAAATCTGTTCCTATGAGTATGTATTAGGAAATAAAATGAGGTCTTCTGTAGCATAAGACCATAACTAAGCAATTTTTGACATTAGAGCGTCCCAACAATTCACTAAAAAATTGTTTGGCTGTTAGGCTCACTGACTTAAAATGAATTAGAATAAGAACAGTGTGTATTTTATTGCATAGTATGTACATGATGATGATGAGTCATTTAATATATTAACTTGAAAGGAAATACTAACTAATTTAGCTGCTATAGCCCAAAGTTGAAAACTATGAAAACGACATCAAATCTGAAATTCTTTGTAAAATTATGCAATTTTATTTATGTGCTAAAATTATTCAGTGACCAATGTAAAATAAAAAATAAAAAAATCATTTTAAATACTTTCTAATATATAGTTGGTTTTCTGAATATGATGACATTGTTGAGAAGGAAAAACAGTGTCTTTGGCAACACTTTATTTCTGAAAAATCTTTCAGGAAGTCAATACACAATGTATCTGCTTCTTAAATGACTGAATCACAATCTTTTTCTTTTACAGCCAACCAGCGAGGACGATCTCTGTCCAATCTGCTATGCACACTCCATATCAGCCATCTTCAAGCCCTGCTCCCACAAATCCTGCAAGTGAGTTGCTGCCAACATCCTATCAACAGCTCCATATTTCCATCCACTTTGCCATTTAAGAGATTAACACCATGCCGTTAAATGCTTCATTGACCATTATTTATATATACCATAAACACTGCCTGAAATACTAAGGACATGTTTCCGTTGTTGCGATACAGTAATTCCACTGGCAGTGCTGGGTAGATTACTTACAAATTGCAGTCCATTACTGATTACAAATTTCATGACGGAAATTGTAGTTTGCAATGTAATCTATTAATGTAATTTATTCTGACTACTTTTGGATTACTTTTGGCTTAACATGTAACATTATGCCAGGGTTTCACAAACTGGGGTTCGTGAATGAACTGCAGGGGGCTTGTGAGTTGAAGAAAAGCAAATAAATAAATTAAACAAATTAATTAATCAACCAATTTAAAATAAAAACAATAAAAATAAACACGAGAACAGTAAAAATATAAATATTTTAATTGTTTACAAGCATTTCATGTGACCATTATCAAACATCAGAGAACTCTGTTAATGTGTCATTAAGTTAAAATATTACTTAAAATCTTAAATTGTATAATTACCTGACTAGTGGCTAGTGTGTGCACTTTCATAAAACTGGAAGACTTTCCAAATGAAAAGAGAGATGAATAATTTACTGCCATTGTGTGAATAATATGTAATCATGTAATCCATAAAAAGTGCAAACTGATTATGAGCACTTTAAAACATAATATAATCTAATTACAAGTACTTAACTTTTGGAATATGATTATGTAATCCAGATTACATGTAATCAATTACTACCCAGTACTGTCCAGTGGTAATGCTGTGGCACTGCATTGAAGTTGTCGCAATATCATTCATATACATCAAAACTGTGCAAGAATATCGAATCAATATTCTTGGCAGTTTGTTTTTGAGTTGCTTGATGTATATCGAGAAGCGCAGCACAGATAACTCACGCTGTGACGTGACTCAGCACTCTTTAAGTGATTAAATGTCACTGACAGACTGATCTCTCGCTCCCTCATTCACTTTGTCTTTTATTTCAGGGCCTGTATCAATCAGCACTTGATGAATAACAAGGACTGCTTCTTCTGCAAGGCCACTATCACTGGAGTGGATGATTACACCAAACCAGCCAGCTCTTAGTGCGCCCTTTACACACACACACACACACACACATTTGGTGTTTGAAAATCCACATTATGTACACTTTCCCCAAAGACTTCACTTCAAAGACACACATATTCAGGTTGGACTCATCGTTTCCACTCAGTCCGTCTACGGTCACCATCCTGCCACTGTTGGTTCTGCCAGTGTTGCCCATCTGCAGTGGCATATCTTAACATTTTGTCCTCTGACGAATGGACCAAGGCCTTGCAAGGCAATCGCTCTTCCCAGGTGTCTTTGTGATGAATGGATGAGATCCTGTTTAGAGCTGCATGCTCATGGTGCTTCTGAAGGAGCAGCTGAAAAGCTGAATGTGGAAGATCTGCTGATAGTGATGGAGAGTCTCATTCGCTTCTCATTTTGTCTCAGCTCATTTTCTCATCTGATTTCAGATTCTCCTCTGCGCTCATTTCTCTTCTATCCTTTCATCTCATCTGTTTTAGTCCCCTGTTTTCTCCTCTCTGTTTTTCTCAATTTTTTTCTGGCTTCACCTCATATTGTCTCATCTTCATCTCTTTTCCGCCTCTCTCATCTCCTCTATTTTCCTATCACCTTTTAGTCTCATCGTTTTGTCTCATCTTCTCTCTTTTGTGTTTGTTTTTTCTCTTTTTTTTGTCGCATAGTTTCTGCTCATCTTCTCGGCTGTTTTTATCTCATCTGCTCTTCTGTCTTCTGTCCTTGCGTCTCACCTGTTTTAGTCTTCTGTTTTCTCAATTGTCTTGTCTCATCTTCTCATCTGTTTTGATCTCTTTCATCTCCTTTCCTCTTCTCATCTCTCCTCATCTATTAAAGCCTTCTCTTTTCCATTTTTCTCATGTTTTCTCACCTTTTCTCGTCTCATGTCTTTTTTCATCTTGTCCCTTTTTCACCTTTCATTTTATCACATTCTAATCTCTTCACATCTCTTATTTTATTCACACGTTTAGTCTTTGCATTTCTTCTCATTTGTTTTCATCTCACCTTCTTTCTTCTCATTTTTGTCTCAATCCCATCTCTTCTCTTCTCTTCTTGTCTCGTTCTTATCTTTTCCCATCTCTTCTCTTTTCTCTTCCATTCTTTTCTTGTCTTATTCTTGTTTCATTCTCATCTCATTCTTGTCTCTTCTCTTTTTGTCTCATTCTCACTTCATGTCTTTTTTTCATCTCATTCTCATCTCTGCTTTTTTCATCTCATTCTTATCTCTTCTCTTTTTGTCTCATTCTCATCTCTTCTATTCTCTTCTCATCTCATTCTTATCTCATTCTTGTCTCTTCTCTTTTTCTCATCTCATTCTCGTTTGAAAGGTTTTCTCACCTTTTCTCGTCTCATGTCTTTTCTCATCTTGTCTCTTTTTCACCTTCCCTTTCATTTTATCACATTTTAATCTCTTCACATCTCTTATTTTATTCACACGTTTAGTCTTTGCATTTCTTCTCACTTGTTTTCATCTCACCTCCTCTTTCTTCTCATTCTTGTCTCAATCCCATTCTTCTCATCTCATTCTCGTCTCTTCTATTCTCTTCTCACCTCATCTCATTCTTGTCTCTTCTATTCTCTTCTCACCTCATCTCATTCTTGTCTCTTCTCTTATTCTCATCTCATTCTCGTCTCATTTTCTTATCTTCTCACAAGCTCTGGTTATATTATCATATCAGGAAGTCAGATATAAACTCAGTACTAGTGAACAGTTTTTCACATCACTCTTTGTATTTGCTAGTGTTTTTATACTCAATAATGACAGCCATATTTGACATAGATGACAAAATGTAGTGTCACACTAAGCAGAACTTACAATTGCTTTGGATTGTTGTACATGATTTTCTACATGAAAGAAACCAAGGAAAAAGAAACACATCTACACAAAGCTATTACGCGCACTTGTCATATAACGTAATAATAAATGTCTTTTATTACGGATTTATAAAGCATCATACAAGATAAAAAGACAGTTTCGGACATAGGCAGTTTACATGGAGACGTAAATGCAATTTGATCTGTGAGACAGTGATAACAATTCCTGTTTGAGAGAAATGCTTTGATTTCCCACCAACACTTGTTCGTTCTGCTCTCCGCTACATTTTCTCCAATCGGACGGCTTTCACGTTTGATCTGTCGTTGTAATGGTGTGGTGTTCTCAAACAAGCCTCAGCTTTCTTCACACCCAGATCTTTCCTTCAGTCTGTTCCATTAGGAGTGCCTAGACTGCTGTTTTTGTTACAGAACACCAACAGGCATCTAGATTTAAGTGCTTTGCTGTTGTGTGCATGGGTTTATCTTTCCCAGAATCCTTTGCTAATAATACACTCAGGCTCTGCCTGCATTTAGAATCCATTGCCTTGCCACAGCTCGCTTAAAAGGATATTCAGCCATTGACAACTGCAATTTTCTACACCAAATAAAAGTCTAGTGGTGCGACCCAGTTTTAAAACCCACAGAAATTTAGATGGAGTGAGCCGAGACTGGAGGTGGACCGCAGCTTTGACTTTCACAATACAGTACGCAATTGTTAAAACAACTTGTACAGAATTCACCATACGCTTCTTACTAATGCACACAGACTGTTTATTTAACACGCAGACAATTTGCTATGACCGATAAACCACTGAACTTCCAAGCACTGTATAATAAGTATGAATTATCAAAACCAAAAGAGTATTCGGGTCACTACTTCTCTCATTTGGACTGTTAAAGCATTTCTCACAGTGTGGTGTAATGTTGTTTTTAAAAGGGGGGTGCATGATATGAATGTAGGACCCCCCTCTATAGTTTACTTAAAGTGTGTGTGTGCGCATTTGCGGTGAGCGTGTGCTGACGACTTTAATTTAAGGGTTTCCACTCTCAGGCATCTGCTATTGTTGTCAAAGGGAATTTTAGATTAGTTAAGCAATATTTAAAGGACTGTTGATGTTTTTTGTTTTGTTTCGAAAGAGAGGACATGGCAATTTTTGGTTCTTTCACTTTTGTGAGAGTGTACATGTATTGATGTATTATTAGCATTAAATTATTTATCCTAAATGCTGTCAGGTGTGCACTTTCCAATGTACTGTATATGTTGGCTTACTAACATATTTAATTATTAAGCATATATTTAAATATATCCCACATTCATTCAACCCTGTTACTGGATGATTTCCTCCCTGTTTAAAGAAAATGGAAATTGGACTATTTCCACATCATGGGGAAATGTAAGTACAGTATAATCATATTTTGTTTTCTCAATCTGTACGTGTTTTACATAAAAAAAGAATAAACAGTTTTCACTCAGAAATTGCTAGTTTTACAAACTATTACAAAGAAATGGTACATTCAATTAAGTGTAAAATTTTGATATAGAAAAACTGAAATAGTATTTTCTTGTAAAAAATGTACTTCATTCATTGAACTCAATCATTCAACCCTGTTACCAATGTTATTGTAAGAAAAAAATTGTTAAACATTGTTAAACATAAGTTTGTTCACCTTAAATAATGAACAATTATCAGTTTAATTAAAATCGGCAACCGAGTTTCTTTCAACCCTGTTGCTCACGTAGGCATATTTTTATTTAACTGCACCATTTAACTTTGGATTTCATTAATATCTGTATTGAATATTTATATATTTTTAAGTTATTATTTTGTTTGAAAATAATAACAATTAAACCAGTCAAGTTTTATGCTATTTAAATGTTCACAATATGAGCAACAGAGTTGAAAAATTGCCAGAATTGTATAAAATAAATGTTATATTAAAATTTAAAAAGTGTTTTAAGTCATATTTTGTATTTAAATGCACCATGTAACACTGAATTTCATTCATATTTGATACAATATTTATAGGTATTAAAGCTGATTGCTAGAAAATAAGACCAAGCCAATCAAGTATGTCCAAAATATGGGTAACAGGGTTGAAAAATTGCCAAACTCTTATAAAAATCAATGTTATGTTACACATTTAAAAATATAGAATGAAAATAAAAATCAGTTTAGGCTCATATTTTGTTTGACCTCTTGAAATTGACAAACAACATTGTTTCATTTGTACATTGTTGATAAAAGCTTTAAGGCATGTTGTATTTAAATGCACATTTTAACCCTTAAACCTGAATTTCATTAATATTTCCTCGTATATATTATAATATATAATATATAGAGTTGATTGCTAGAAAAACACCAAGCCAATCAAGGTTTTAAACTATTCAAATACGTCCAAAATATGGGTAACAGGTTTGAAAAAAATCTGCAACGTCTAATAAAAATCAATTTTATATTACAAATTTATAATTATAGAATGAAAATTAAAATCATTTTGGGTTTATATATATATATATATATATATATATAATATTTTGTTTGACCTCCTGAGATTAACAAACAACATTGTTTGTTATACATTGTTGAAAATGGGAACCTCAAAGAATTTCAAGCCCTATTTTGTACCCTATTTGTCTCTACAACATCTTTCTGGCTTTATCAGAAAGTTGGTAACAGAATTTGTTGTGTGATTGTGTGGCAATTGATTTGTAGTACTTTCTTTCATTAGCTTATGTTCGTCTTAAACATTACAGAGATCTAGCATCGCTGTGTCAGACAGTACTACATTTAATTTTAATGACAGCAACCTTGGCAAGGCACAGTAGCTGGTGGCCAAAACATTCCTGCTGTCTGTTCCAAAACAGGTTTTGCCAATTCAATGCTATAAATAAGAGATGGTGTCTGTATCCCAAGGAGGACGCGGCGCTCTTTTGAACTAGTCTTCCTTTCTGACCCAGCTTCCAGCATCCTTCACTCCAATTCTCTCTCTCTGGCATAAGGTTGGTACAGCATTGTATATTAAAGAAATGCCAGCACCAAGCGGCTTTGAAATTATCGTTTACCTTGGACTCATTGAGCTGTGTTTGATAACGTTTTTACTGTCAAAGAGTCTTTGGCTATAGTGGGTGCACAGTAATGAAGAATCGATTGTAAAAGCCTGCTGTTATGTTGGCTTCACTGGGCCACGTCGCCTTTGCCCCAGGGGTCTTGAATTAAAAAATGGCAATTTAACAGCTTATGTACACTTTGTAATAAGGTTTGTAAAAGATAAGCCCAATAAGCCAAATTAAAGGTTTGTAAGAGTGCTGTCCTCTTTTAAAGCAAAAAAAAAAGTGATTTAGTATATGAAATTTGCTTCTAGCACATATTAATTTTACATTTAAATAGATGGAAGATACAACAGCAATGTATTGAGAGTATCTAAAGCTTTTTCTTTTCTTTTTTTAAACCTATGAAGAGCTTAAATGTGTGTGCTACTTATTGTAAATTGACAGTATTTTACGTACTGACAACTTTAGAGTCATTCTGTAATGGGGAGAACAAGACGTGAGGCAAGAGGATCCAAGTGCAAGCTTTTATTTATAAACATAGTCAAATCACAGGCAGGGTCAATCAACAGCAAACGGATATGGCACGGGCAAGACAAAAGAGTAATCCTAGGGCTAGCGTGGGTCGACGATTGGTGAACAATATCCAACAGGGCAAGGCAGAGAGATAATCCAAGTACACGAGCAGTAGTCCAAGGGAGGTGCAAACAGAGTCCGAATGGCAAGGCAGAGGGTTCATTCAGGAAACACGGGTAAGACTCAAACACTAGAAAACACACAAGGCAAGGCAAGGCAAGGCAAGACTATAACAACTAAGAGGGCTCCGTAGAGTAGCTATTGCTTGGAGAGAGATAAACGCTATACAATACTGGGCAGAGAGGAAGAGGAAGTCCATGGTTTAAGTAGGGTGTGTGATTGTGTGATAGTTTTCAGGTGTGAGCGTGTGATTGAGACAGCTGTGTGTAATTAGTGCAATGAATGATGGGAAATGCAGTCCGTGGGTGATATGTAACTGTCTGTGTGGTGTGAGAGTCAATATGATGGAAGAGCGACCTCTGATGGTGAGTGGGGGGAAGATCACGAACTGGACTCGTGACACATACAATAACATTGGTTTTATAAAAACATTATTATGTGATATTGTTATTAAGTTTCAGTTTCACTCTTTGTTACTTTTACAATTAAGTTATTGTATGTTTTGGTGTGCAGTGCCTCATGTTAATTGTATTTTTATTGCACAATTTTACAGTAATAAATTGAGTGTTTCTATGTCAACACGTTATGTTCAAACAACTTTAGAAAAGTGCAATATGTTCTTATTTTAAGCTTAAGTGTCAGCATCTAAAACCTTTTTACACATACATTACAACAGTGTACGTTAATATTGTAGTTTTGAGTCTCTATATTTGACCTACTTTAGAAATTTTCAATACATTGATATTTTCTGTTTTAGTTTCAGCATTTAAAATGTAAACCGTTTTAAGTACAAGAAACTTAAAAGATGTACATTGTTGATATTTTACATTTTGTACTGTCGGCATTTTAAACCTTAACCCTTTAGAGATGTACAATACCTTTATAATGTAGGTTTTAGTGTCTAAAACAACTGATTTAAAGATGAATAATATGTTGATATTGAAAGGTTTATTGACTACATTTTACACGCTGACAACTTGAAGTACATTGTTTATTTAGTGCATTTTTTTTTACATAAAATACATTGATATTGTAGGTTTCAGCATTTTATGCTCAGACAAATTTACAACATGCTGATATTGTGTGCTTTAGTGTCAGAATCTAAAATGTAAACTCTTATGTATAAACAACTTGAAAGATATTTTCAGTGTTAAAACCCTCAGGCCATCCAGATATAGCATTTAAAATGCTTTAAAGATGGATTTGTTTCTTACAAAGATGCAGCTTTTCACTTCTCAAGACAACTGATGGACTGGACTGGAGTGGTGTGGATTACTTGTGGATTATTGTGATGTTTTTATCAGCTGTTTGGACTCTCATTCTGACGGCACCCATTCACTGCAGAGGATCCACTGGTGAGCAAGTGATGTAATGCTACATTTCTCCAGATCTGATGAAGAAACAAACACATCTACATCTTAGATTGCCTGAGGGTGAGTCAATTTTTCAACAAATTTTCATTTTTAGCTGAACTATTCTTTAAATACACTGATAATTTGTGTTCCAGTCAAAATGTAATGTTCTCACCAGTTAAAAGACATTGTGATTTCAGTGTCGAAATGTATACAGTATCAAAACTGTCTCTTTGTAGAGTTTTCATAGCAAAAGCTATGAATACGAATGAGATCACCCTGCAACATCAGTGTGTTTTTTTCAATGCCTCTTTCTTTTTATGAGACAGATATGAGATTTGAAGATTTAACCCTTTCAACCCGCAGCATGAGGTGGAGGGAAAAGAACAGGGTCTTGAATCCGCGGGTGGGATGAAGTGGAGCGTCTTCCCTCACCGCACACAGTTCTGCAGCTTTCCATTGATCTACTGCCTAGCACCTGAACCTGCAGGGTGCCGGGGGGCTTATAGATCGCCTTCAAAAATAGCCTGTCAGGAGGGGAGGAGGACGGGATAAAGGGTGAAGAGAGAGTCTGGCAATGAGAGAATCCTCCCTCCCCAGGCAAGCTACCGATAGCACCCCGGGTGTATTTATAGATGAACGACGGCAAACCTGAACCTGGATCAATACGCTCTGGGACGTGACACGATCTGCCCGCTGCAGGGCCGGCAACCTGGCTGAGAGTACGGGCCCCTGGGACGCAGAACAGGGAAAAAGCTCAAGGCCTGTGAGAGGAAAAAAGTCAAGGTGAATGGCAGAAAGAAATCAGATTTTTTTTTGGCATTTTTATTTGTATTAACATTTTTGCAGTGCAAAATAGAAGCTTATTGTAAATGAATTGTTCCCGTTCTGCATACTGATTGGTCAGTTTCAGTGTTAGAAATGTTACTTTGGAAATCTAATAGGTTACAGATTACAAGTTACCCTATTTAAAATGTAGTAAGTAGTGTAACTATTTCAGTTACTTCTTTAAAGTAGGGGAAAGGGAAAGGGAAGTGGTGTGTGGCCAAGTATGGTGACCCATACTCAGAATTGGTCCTCTGCATTTAACCCATCCAAGTGCATGCACACAGTAGTGAACACACACCCGGAGCAGTGGGCAGCCAATGCTGTGGCACGCGGGGAGCAGTTGGGGGTTCGGTGCCTTGCTCAAGGGTCTCACCTCAGTCGTGGTATTGAGGGTGGAGAGGGTGCTGGTTATTCACTCCCCCCACCTACAATCCCTGCCGGACCTGAGACTCGAACCCGCGACCTTCGGGTTACAAGTCCAACTCTCTATCCATTAGGCCATGGCTGCCGCCTAAATGTAACTGATTACATTTTTTATTACTTTTCTGAATTTCTAACAACTGGTAATCAGTTAATCAACTCAGTTTATAGCCTAAAGCTTTCAGCAGCAGTGTGGATTTAAGTAATTGGCAGGTTTGGTGCGCTGCAAATTCAAACGAGAACCAATCAAAAGCATCAGAATAGCATCGCTTTACTAAACGCACTTCAAATCCCAGGAGGCATCATGCACATCAAAACAAGACAATAATATTATTCAACATATCATAGCTTTTTACAGAAAATATTCAGATGTAACCCCCTTTGTAATCGTTAACATTTTTACATTTTAAAGTAACTGCAATTTAATTACTTTTTTTTTTTCCTTCTCAGTAACAGTTACGGATTGCAGTTATTTTGTAATTAGCTCATCCAAAATTGTCTATTGTATTTTGTTTTATTTCATTAGCAGGTTTGTCCAGATTTTTCCTCATTCAGTTCTTGTTTCTATCATTTTTGCCAAATTTATAATATTTAATACAGCGTAATTTATCTCTTGAGCAATAGAAATCTGGGCTCAGTTTCAAGCAGATCTCAGTCCTGAGGCTCCAGTCAGTTTGAGGCATTCAGAATTTGTCATTCTGTCCTCAACACATACGTAAACAAGGAGCCTGTTAAATTGGATAATGCTTCCCTCTAGAGGTAAAGGTAAGAAGTGCATTCCTTATCGCTATCATTACATTAATTGTACTGCAGTCTAGGGGTCCGTTCTTCGTACGTCGCTAACTCAGTTAGCTGGATTTGATTGTTGCCGATTTTGCTTGATCTTGGATCATTTGGTTCTTCCAAGCTCATCCTAGACTTGCTGTCATATGCAACAGGTCCGTAAGCTTAAACCTGCTCGGGAGCAGGCTTATTTCATGTAAACAGGATTAGATTGCATCTTTTTAAGCAGAACCTGATACTTAATATCTGCCCCAGCCACCGCTACTTTATTACAAGTGTACCCTACTGGTCCAGGGACAATAACTTAAAATAATAATAATTTAAAAATCAATTTGAAAATAATATAATAATGTTGTGTAGTCTATAATACTATAGACACAGCCAGTTTTACTCATTGAAAGATTTAGTGATGAAATAATTACTTTATAATTGTACTGGAGTCTTACACACATGCTATACAGTTAATCTGAGCCGTGCATTAATTTGAGTGGTGACAGCTATTATGGGAGTGGCTTGATGGAGCGCAGATAACTTGATGCTGACCATTAAGAAACTTTAATTAATGCTGTCACGTAACAAATCTGCCTCAAAGATAAAAATTAAATGAATTGCTAATTACAACATTGAAATAAAAATATACAGCCTGTAAAAATACTAGAAATCGTGAATACAAATAATTGGGAACCATGTAAAAAAAACATTACAAATAAATTTAAAACAGTGCAGATTTGATTTATCTGTTAGCCTATAACATGTAGTTTTGTTCGTTTCCTTATAAAGGTCCAGAAACTTGTCAACTCTTTCGTCAGGTGTCTTTTTTTAATGATATGATGTCATTACGTTCTTGCCGCCAGCCAATCACTGCATTGCTGATCGTGGTTTCGAGTATACACATAGTATACACGATACATCTGCCCTTTTAAACCAACCCATGAAAGCGCAATTATCTCAGATAACTCAGTCCAGCCATACTAATCATCAACAACAGGTGCATTCGAAGAACCGAATTAGCCAGATCCTGATTAGTGCGATGATATCATCTTGGATGTGTCATTTGATCTCGGATGTAATAAGCGACGTACGAAGAACGGACCCCAGGAACGAATTACAAAGGGTTACGCAGGCCTGTGGCGATTCCAATGCCCCAAACCTCCAAACAACCAAAACTTTTTTCTTCCTTATGTATTCTTTTTACATTGTATAGCTATACGAGATTAAAAGTAGCACAAAACCATTAAACTTACATCACAAGTTTGATAGAAGCGCTGACGAGTCGCTGTCACGGCATGAGGTAAACAATGCTCGGTAACACTTTATTTTAAGGTGTCATAATACAGAGTAATTACCTAATTAAGTACTTAGTAGTAGCTGTTGTACTTACATGAAACAAAATGTATTTACCATGTAACTAAGTTACGGAACAGCCTGTAATTACAGTTGTAATTATGTAGATGTAACAGGCAGCTACTGTTACACATATGTAACAGGCCGAGTCTGTTACACAGCTACTAGTACACTTAAGTACACTCTTAATACACTTTATTTTAAGTAGCTTATGTTTGTGTACTTACATTTATAATTACGTTGTATAAAGTCTGCAACACATATGTAACAATCTTTTGGTCACATAAGTAGCTGTGTAACAGACTCGGTCTGTCACATGTGTGTAACAGTAGCTGCCTATTACATCTACATAATTACAAACTGTAATTACAGGCTGTTCCATAACTTAGTTATATGGTAAGTACATTTTGTTTCATGTAAGTACAACGGCTACTACTACGTAATCAACTAGGTAATTACTCTGTATTTTGGACACCTTAAAATAAAGTGTTACCCAATGCTCTTCTTGAAACTTTTGTCGTTCGTACTGGGGCGGTACATCGACGAAACATAGTTAAAACTAGTTATGTAAGCATACGAATATATAACAAAACAACTGTAGTGTCATTTTACACATGTAATCATTAGGATACTCTACGCCGAGGGCGCCAAAATTGTATTAAAGTGTACGTCACGAGACTTATATGATGTCTAAAGAGGTCTAAATTAACATTTTTTAGTGAATATTTTTTACAGTGAAAATTTGTACCAGGTAACATATACTTTGATGTATAAAGCAACAAATAAAGTCTAAATCTGCATAGAAAATACATACATACATACATACATACACAAAATATCGTGGTATATAAATAGGCTGTCATAATTCAGCGCCATGGGTTTCCAAACGGTATATTTTATAAACATCTGGCTCTTTACTGCCCTCTGCTGTCAGAGAAGGTGAATCTCACAAATATAATGCAAGTAGCAGGCCTACTAGAATCATTGTTTTTAGACGCTATAATTGTTATTAAAATCAGCATAAATGAAAAAGCAGAACGACTACCATAAACAAAAACGCTTTTTAATTTAAATATTATTTTCTTGCATACATAACAATAATGAAATTTTAGGGAGAAATTTGTTTAATTATCATAAAAATAACATTTAATTACGAATATCATTTTATTTGTGCAAAATATAATTCCTTATGTTTAGTTTAATTCTGTGGTGAATGGTAATCAGGGCAATGGAGATTCATGATTAAACTCAAACAAGGTAAAAGTTGCTATAATGCATAACAAACTTAATAAGCTGTAATATAAATGAACCTATTCTTACCCATTTTTATAAAATCATATTTCTGACACAGTTCTGTAGACCATCGGTGCTGCATGTAGGATAATAAGTGACGTGCTCAATATGGAGTCTCCAGTAGATAAATAGTCAGCGCTGTCCGTGGTGCTGAAGAAATTCACATCATTAAACTCATGCAGAGAGAGCTTACACTGATGTTTCTATGCTGCCCAAAATTTCACCAGCATGCTTCAAATCCTCTGTTAATCTCAATTAATCAATAAAAGACCTTCACAATTAAATTGCATTATAAGCTTAATAAATAAATAATAAACAAACAAACTAAAGCATCACCATCATTGGTAAATTTCAGACAGATTTACTTATTCCTTTGTCGTCGTCGTCGTCGTCTTCTTCCTCTGCTCAAATTTAATACCCATTTCAATAGGAAATACGTCCATGTCAAGTCATATTAGCGGTGATAAGTGCTCAGTGAGAGTACATGCACTGCATCTGATATTTTGATATTTTAATGGAATGAAAGAACTGATATTTATTTCTAAATTTTAGTCATCTTTGCAAATCTTGGTTACATAATTAAATGATTATTTTCAAGTAGCCTAACTAAATTAACAATCAAATATCTGGATTACTTTTTCAAATAAGTAATGCAAGTTACTTTGTTTTCCCATTTATTCGCTGATATCTCTCGTGTCCCTGTGTTGAGAGTGCAGAGACAGAGGCGCTGCCTTCAGCTGGACCATTATTAATTTTACGGAGTGTATATTTACACTAAGCACAAATAGCCCGCTTTGTTGACAGAGGCTATTTAAACTAACTCCCCCCACAAACATGTGGTTGGGTTAGTCAACATTACAAAAGACGCCAACTAAACAACACACACTTTTACTTTTGGTGTGAAAGGGTCTTTAAAATTGCCAAAAATATAACTTTTGGGTTTTTTGTTAAGTAATGCAAAAGTAGTGTAATGCATTACTTTACATAAAAAGTAACTAAGTAACACAATTAGTTACTTTTTAGGGAGTAACGCAATATTGTAATGCATTACTTTTAAAAGTAACTTTCCCCAACACACACACACAGACACACATATATAAATTGAGAGATAGATAGATAGATTCCTTGTTTGTCTTTTGTTTAAGCAATGAGCTCAACCTGAGGCAGTGAAGAAGAGCTCCAGCTCTAAACTCAGGCCATCATGAGTGATTTTTCTCTTTTATGTGTCTTTTATGGGAGGGATTATGGCTGTAGGAGATGATAAGTCACTTTATTGCTTTCCACTTCACAGATAATGAGAGAGGAGTTGAATATGATCAGTTTTCAGAGAGATGGAAAAACTGCAAGCGTGGATGAAGTTACTGCAAAACCTTTTTGGAAACTCTAACATGAATCGGCAAGTATTACAATTAATTATATTTAAAAAAAAATGCCACATTAGAGTTCATTATGAATACCTTTCAGTCTTTTCCTCACGTTCTTCTTTTCTTCTGTGTGTTTTGATCCACAGTCGGGCTTGCAAAGGAAATGTGGGTTAAAAAGCCTCCTCTGAACACTAGCTGACAGATGCTTGTTTAATAATGTCAAACATGCTATCGATCGCCGTTGCTTACAGTGAGATCTTCATCTGAGCTGAATATTGACAGATCCACGTCATTTTCACCTGTACAGCATGACGGATATTCAATCAGCACAGAGGAGGATTGTAGTGTTAATGCAGTGACTCTGCAGTGCATTATGGGTGGAGTGAAATGAATGAGAATGATGTCACAGCTGCCTCAGATAAAGCTGCTGTGTATGTGGATATGAAATATCACATGAATAACGGCTGTTCCAGAAGCGTCTCCTCCTCAAGCCCCCTGAGACGTCTCGTTTCAGCTGAATTCAGGCCGCAGCACTGGCATCCTTCACAAATAAGGCAATCCCATGATGCACTGTGGCAAACTCAGTGAAAAAAATAATTCATTATTGTGGAAAAGCAAAAATAATGTTGATGTTGAATACTGAATGAATGAATGAATGAATGAATTAATAAACTAGTCTGAATAACCTTTACATTACCTATATTTATTATATATTACATTTTAAAATTAGAAATAAGTAAAAGTTATTATACATCAAGTTCATATCTGAAATATTTAATGAGTTGTATATGTGAATGGATATGCATGTGCATATGAACAGTATAAATATAAACAATAAAAATAGCCACATAAGTTAGTCAAATACTTGTTTACAAATTAATTAATTTAAATAACTAATTTAAATGTTAATAGACCTACATTTATTAAGAAATTATGAATTATATATATATATATATATATATATATATATATATATCATCATCATTATTATTATTATTATTATTATTAAATAAATTATATAAATGGAATTTCAGATTATATTATATTTATATTTTCAGATGTATTATATATTAACTAATTAAATGTATAAAAGCAAGAATGTTGATTAAAATATATTTCATTCAATACTAAAAATTATTAACAAGAATTGTTATACCAATAACTAAAATTAAAATAATATTAAAGCAATATTAACATTTAATACATTAATATTAATATACATTAATAAACAGGCATATAAGTTAGTAAGAGGCTTGTCAATAAACAGAAGAACCTGAGGAAACTGTATCAAATATTAAAAATTCTGAAAAATTATTTTGTTTATAATTATATTTGAATAAATATTTTTATTTCTAAATTTAACAATATATATTTGAATAATACCTTTATTTACTATTTATTTTACTAAGTTTTATATATCTTTAATATAAGATCATATAATTAAAAAGTATTATTTCTTTGACATGAAATTACTTAAATACACTTAAATTTACACTAAATATAAACACACACATACACACACACACATATATATATATATATATATTAAAACTGAGAAAGCTTAAAAATAAATACATATTTGATTAATTGATTGATTGATATATTGATTCAACCAATTCATTTAAATAAATTACCCAAACTGAACTAATTTACTATTACAAACTGTTTGAACCCACAAATTACAGTAGCTGAATGAATCTCTCATAGTTTGCCGCTGCTAATAAATAAATAATAAATAATCCACATGAATGCTAAAGTTATGTGTGAAATCTCAAGTTTTGGTTTCATCAGTTCATCTTTTCCTCTCAGCTCTTTCTTTTCTCAGCTCATCCCACAATGACCCACAAGATGCATGTTGACATCCCACTGCTGGTAAAGCATCGCTCAGCCAATCACAGGCCGACACGGCTGCGCTTCCAATCTTCTGCCTCGCGGAGCGGGACGGCATCTCTTTCCAGACGGGCCCAAGCCGCTGGGAAACTGCAGTATTGGTGGCTTCCCTCCATGAAATGTAATGGATAGTAGAGGCTTGAAGACTTCACACTCTCTGAGCGAACGCGTTGTGTGTGGCCAAAGAGAGGCAATATCCTGCCTGGACACCCGGCTGACCCTGTTGACGGCTGAATGAAGGTGTTTTCTGAGGGGCTGATATGAGTCTGAGCGGGTGACAGAAGCCTGAGGCTGTGGACAGGTTTGACGCGTCAGACGCTTTGTATTCGGACAGTGCGGAACTGTCATTATTGCTCACACATGAACTGAATATACTGTAGAAGTGATGGACCAGGTCTCAAATTAGGGACCTAAAATAATGTTTTGGTACATAACTATGACAAGAATGATACATTAAATCATGCAGCTTGTGAAAGAGATGCATTACTTTTTTTTTTTTCTTTTTTTTTAATAATTTAATTTAATTTATTTTAATTTAAAATGTTATTTTATTTTACTTTAAGTAGTTTTCCTTTCAGGTGGCTGTGTATGCAAGTTTATTTTGATGTGTTTGATTTTTCAAACTTATTTTGTTTCACATAACTGTAAACAAATATTCTATTTCTATTCAAATATGATACATTAATAATCAGGAAGCCTATATGATTATGTGCTAATTATTATTAATACCTATTTTTTTATTCATATTATAATAATTATTATTTTTATATATTTAATATATAGTATATACAACTTATAATGATGTATAGTATATACAGTCAATATATGTATTTTTAAAAATAAGTAATATTAATTAAAATATATTTTGACTATACTACAATAAACAATAAATGTACAGAAACTAATTATCTAAGATAAACAGACAATAAATACTAATACAACAAAATAATTGTTTAAAACTGATAAATCACCTGAAGAAGATATTTTATTTTGTTTCCATTTATCTTTTAAACCATTCAATCAATCAATCAATCAATCACAAATAAACAAACTTTAAAAACAGTGATTATATATTTTCTAGTTCTGCGAAAATGCGAAATATTAGCAGTACGTGCATTAGGCTATAGGTGCGTCCCAAATTGCATACTTATGCACTGTTCTATGACATATTGTAGTATAAATAGTGCGGATAGTGTGTTCACACTGAAATTCCGAAATGAAAAAGTGCACTTTAAATACCCGGACAATCCACTTAAATAACCGAGAAAAAAAAAAAAAAAAGTTGGACACTTCTTAACTGTCCCAAATGACGCACTATACACTAGGCATTTATACACCATGTACTTATGCACTATGTACTCAACCGTGTAAGGTTATTTTGTCATTAATAATCTGAGTCTGGATAGCCCCTCCCCCTTCGCGGCATAATCAAAGGTGCGACAGTTGAGTGCATGAAGTGTCCAACATTCCACACTTCATTTTTTCGGTTAAGTGCATCATCTGGGTATTTAAAGTGCACTTTTTCTTTTTGGAAGAATGCACTACTCGCACTATTTGTACTACAATATGTCAGAATAGTGCATAAGTATGTGATTTGGAACCATCTCCTTGTCCAAATACCCACACTTGTGGTCTTACTTGACTACTTATATGACGTATTTCCTGTATTTGGGCCAAGTGTTCAAGTGAAGACCACAAGTGTGTAGAACTTTTCATTACCTGATGGCAGGGGCGGTTTCTTCACTAGGGCGATTGGGCGACACACCACCAAAGTTCGAAAGGGAGGGATTTTTTTCTGTCACATTCAATCTCAGTGTTACGCTAGCTGTCACTCTTACTGCGTGTTCTGTCTCTGGATATATAGTCCAATCAGCGTCGAGTCGTGTTTTGTGGAGTACTGCCCCTTTTTGGGGCGATTTCAGTCTGGCCGAGAATCGCCCCAAGTGTTCTCATAAACTTCCATTCAGAGATTTTTGGTGCGTTCCAAACGGGATATATCGTCCTCCGAAGGGCTTCGGAGTGAAAACAATCATGGCCGTCATATTGAAGTGTCGTTCCAAACCGAAGTGCTCAAAACTGGCCCCTTCAAAGGGCCCTTCGGGAATGAAGGATTTCAAAGGGTACAACTGATGGACACTTCAGGCCCCCGTGATCCTTTGCGCAGATTCTTTGCATGACGATGGCGCCTCCGTGTGGGCACGGGATGATGACGCAGAAGGGCACTTCAAGAAACAGTTGTTTGGTCACCTACACCCTTCAACCCTTCGAAGCTCTCCCTCTGGAGGGTAAACCCTTTGAAGGGATTAGGGCATAGGGATGAGCCCTTCTGAATGGAACGCAGGGTTTTTTTTTCTGAACTGCAGGCGCTGCAATGCAATCTCTATGAGTTCCGGGAGGGCTAGCACTAACGTGCTTTCGTCATCATACGTAACCTTAACTTGTGCAGCGATTGGTGGAAACAAACATACCTCTATTAATAAGAAATATGAAGTCAGGACTAGTCTGTATGGGGTGAATAAAGCAAACCAGTAAAGTTTTGATGGATGACGATTGTAATGGAGGTAAGGACGATTACATTGACATACGGGAGTAGTACATTATTATTAGACACGCGCAAGTCTGTTATTATTAATGTGTAAGTATGTGCGCTCTCTGATAGCTGCACGAGCACATTTAGTATGGTCACATGTCTGACAATTTTTTTTTTAATGGACACTCGCTGAAGAAGTGTGTTTTTATAACAGTTTGCTATGGTCAGTGGTGTTTATATACATATGGGCATCATCAACACTCACTCTGACAGAGGAACTGTTCACTGGTCATGTTGAACAGCCTTCAGATCACCATATTCGACAAATTCAGGATGTTTTTATTTACTGTTTTAATTTGTGTTTTGCTCTGTTTAATACTTGTGAATTAAGGCGACTGGTAGGCTATACTGGTCTGTTGACGTTTGTTTGGTATTGCAGCTTGACTTGTAGTTATTTATATATGTATAGAAAATACTCTCTAAACAAATGTAACATTTATTTTTACCTCACCATTTTTGCTGTTGCTCTGTATACATAAATTGAGAATTATGAAAATTAAAAAAAAAAAAAAGTTTTAATTTATCTTGAAAAAAGCTTGCAGATTTTTTTGTGGGAATCACTCTCAGTATTGAACTTGTTAAAACAATTTTTTATTTAAAAATTTTTTCTAAATTTTTCCACCAGCCGCCACTGCCTTATAGTGTTGTAAAAATGCAAGTGTTTACATAGCATTTAAAGCAGCATTTGTGAGCACATTGCACTGGTCTATAATAGAGCATTATAGATTATTATTATATCATTATATAGATCAGTGGCACAGTGCTGTTTTGTGTACAGCGTTACCGGGGAAACGGCTATTTTTACCGCTCCAAAAGCGGCACCTAGTGGCAAAGAATGAATTTGTATCTTCATTCAGACCAACGCGAAAAGACCAACAAGTGGGCGGGCAATATGCTAATGCTTCATGTTGACGTCAACATGAAACACCTTGGGATTCGTTTAAAACGACTGGTTTCAATGATTCAGAGATGACTCTTTCTTTTGAGAGACTATAACTATACACTGAGTACTCTCCGTTTTAAAACTTTGCAGGATGTTTTCATTCACTTAGAGCTGTGTTACACACTGCATGAAAGGTAATTTTAAAAAAAATCCATATGGTCACATAGCAGAGGGGGAGGGGCTATCAGACTCCAATTATTAAGACCAAATAACTTTATAGAATCCATACACTACATGGTTGAGTACATAGTGCATATAAGTGCATTGGGACACAGTTTATGTGACTTGAGCTGCCTAGCAAGTTTAGCATAGTGGCAGAGTTTAACACATGTAAGCTTCTCTCACATCTTCTTTCACAAAATGAAACAGTAGTTTTACACCCTGCAATCAACTATTCTGATTTTCCCGGGTCAGCTCGCGCTCCATCTGTTGCTGTAAACAAGATGAAAAATTGAGCTTCAGGTGCTTTTCAAAACGAAACCAATCAAAAAGCCTTCAAGAAATACTGCGAGGGCTTGTCTAGGATCCTGATAGCTCGTGAATATGACGAAGCTGCCAAGAAACTCGACACGACATCACATACATCACATCATCTCGACGTGTTTTCACGTAGCGTTGCTCTTCTCTTCGGCAGATGGCGCTAGCGTGCTTCACGACAGCCTAAACGCTTCCTCCGCAGACCTCCTGCCGAGAATAAGGCTATTATACGGAGGATCCGGGGACATTCAGTCAGGTAGCGCTCAGGTTGAGCTGTCAGCGGCGCTTTGATGGTGGAAGTGAGCTGAGAAGCGGTGTTTTCTTAAAGCTCCAGATGAATTTGATCCTGCTTATGCAAGCAGCCTTGAATGCGGGCTGAGTGGGAGGCGCGGCGGCCTGAGGAGGAAGAGACTCCCTGCCAGAGGAGCGGGCTCTGCGGAGCTGTTTGTTTACGTTTACCGTCTGAGATAGATATGCTATCTATCTATCTATCTATCTATCTATCTATCTATCTGTCTGTCTGTCTATCTATCTTAGTCATGTTCTATTTCTATATGTATTTGTTTGCCAAGCCTACTAAATGATATTCATTAATTAATTCATTCATTTTATTAATTGTCAAGCATACTAAATACTATATAATACACAGACAGCATGATTGATAAATAAAACTAAATTACTATTGACACCCAAACCTGCAATAAATAAATAAATAAGCGCTCAAAACATTACAAATAATTAAGGGAACAAAAAAAGGAATAATAAAAAAATAAAGGAAAATAATTAGTACAAACCTTAATAACTAAATGCCATTAAGAAAATTAGTTGTTTTTGTTTTATCAAGTCATTTTTCCTATATTTTCCTAATATTTATTTAATATTTATCCTAATATATATATATATATATATTAGTGCTGTCAAACGATTAATCGCGATTAATCGCATCCAAAATAAAAGTTTTTGTTTACATAATTTATGTATGTGTACTGTTAATTATGTATATATATATAAATACAAACACATGCATGTATATGTTTACGAAAAATATGTTATGCTTATATATTAAATATACTTATATATAATATAAAATATAAGAATATAAATATATAAATGTATATACATGTAAATATTTTCAAAATACATACATGCATGTGGTTGTATTTATATAATAAATATACACAGTACACACACATATATTATGTAAACAAAAACTTTTATTTTGGATGCGATTAATTGCTTGACAGCACTAATATATAATTTAATCAAGAATTTAATATTAAATAATAATGCATAATAAATTAACAGTGTATAAAATACAAAAAGTTTTTTTAAACTTAGAATTAAATATATTCTTAATAATAATAATAATAATAATAGTAATAAACTAAATAAAATGAAAACACATAATAATAAAAAGGTACAAGAATATGGCATTGAAGAATATTCAGTCCTGTTTTTGATTCTGTCTTTATGTTCAGGTCTTATTCTGAAGTGAGGCACCTGGGGATTTGTTTCATACCAAATTTACATTTGACATTGTGTGAAAGATTTGTGATATGGAGGTCGTCTTTGTCTGTTGGACAAGGACTTTGAAAACTTCCAAAAAAAAAAAAAAAAACCTTCTTCCAAACAACTATATATTTGAAAAGTAATGTTGGGACTCTTAATAAAATCTTTCAAGGATGCTGAAAAGAAATGCAGTTTCAACAAAAACATCTGTGAATGAATTACTGGATTCCTCGTATTCATCAAATTGTACCGGGAAAAAAAAAAAATCACATCTTCATACTTTTTGCATAATTGGGCAAAAAGGCAATGACATTCAATCAAAAAATAAATAAATAAATAAATTAATTAATTAAAAAATGCTGTCATTTAATGGCTAATATGGCTAATATATGTTTCACTATTTGTTCAGATTGTAATAATTTTTAACAGAATTGTTATGGAGGATTTTCCTATTTTAAGACTGAAAATTTGGATCTGGGACAAGAGTATATACATTGCTTATGTATATTTCACTCTTTGTTTAAATTTTCACAGTTTTAATCATTCGTATTTTTAGGGAGCATTGTGCTTTGTCATATTTTAAGATTGAAAATGTGGGTCTGGGACAAGAGTAAAATCATAAAATATATGGTTTTAAAAGTGGATGAATGAATGAATCACTAAATAAATAGTTTCCAAGTCTTTACAATAATTGTAATGTAACCTTCGTACAGTATAAAAAGACAATTATGAGAAAGGGGTGGAATTTCAAGTTTAAAAATATGTAGAAACTTGATCTGTATTTTCAAGCTGATGTATATTTCACAGATTTTAAGATTGACAATTTAGGTCTGGGGCAAGAATAAAATAATAAAAGTCGATAAATAAGGTGTGATAAATTATCGTAAAAAGTAATGTTACCTTCACACAGTATAACAGAAAAAAAAAACTGTTAGTTTTAATAATAATCAACCCCTGGGACACAAAAGTTCCTGAAGAAACACCTGAAAATAAATATTTAGGCCCTTTGAAGTGAAGTTTGAAGTTGTCAGTCATGACTGAATATATTACAGCTTATTATCTGCAGAAAACACCCATCATGGGACTGCGGGGTGTTGAAGCGCGGTGCAGGCGGGTGTTATCGGTGCGGATGATGAATGGCCGGACTCTGTCGGACTGACATATGCGCGGTGTGGCAGATGGGGCCAGGGTCAGTCGGCGGAAGACGCGGCTGGACAGAGATCACGTCCTTGCTCTCGCAACTAAAAACGACACGCAACATATTTCCTGTCATCGTGTGGCTCGCGGTATAAGCAAATGCCACTGTATGCTAACATTAATAGAGGCCACGCACTCTCAAACGCTTGTAGCGTTAATACCTAAACACCCTTTAGTATATCCAAACATTAAGATTAGCCAATCAGAACAGAGATCATTTACATATTAAAGGGACAGCAGCGTTATAAGTGTTACAAAAAAACCCGTTTTTTTGTTGTTTTTTTTAGAGAAGAAAGCTTCGATTAACAATTACAAGTGCAAGCAAATGGAGTTATTACTTTTTGCATTTGGTGGCGCCAAAATTGCACACATGGAGTATATTCTTTGGCTAGATGGTTTTTAAATGGACGTGAGTAAAGATTTTTCTTTCGTTTATGTCATTATGATGGTTTGCAATGCAATTTAAGAAGAAAATTGAATTTGTTTAGCCTCAGAAACTGCTGAGATGGCCTGCGCCATCCTGCTACTGGATCCCATATAATTCTTACAGCTTGTATATTAGTATCGAATTATATTTTCCATAATTTCACAAGCAGGTTTATGGCAATCAATTAGGAATAATAACAATAGGGTTTCTGTTGAGACAGTGCAGTGGCATCGCCGCCTTTGAAAGAATAGATCACTGCACCATTACGATATTTGCAATTTTCCCCTTAATGCTAAATCAATATTCACACATGAGCGGCCACAATTACATACTAAGATGCATTATGCAGGCAAACACAATAAATTTTAGGTTATATGAGACAGGCCATTTTTGGAGAACACAAGCTTGAGCAATTTGAGCCTCTTGTCAGGCGCAGCATTAAATCTGTTTTATGTTTTATTTTCAGGCATATTTCCATCTCTCAGAGGTTAATGACTGCAGACCGTCTTCACGTATCTATTCTGTGCAATAAACAGTTCAATAGGAAAACAAGTTTATCTTAGCCCACTGGCAAATGGGTCTTATTTTAAAGGTGCATTATTTAGTAATTTGGCGCTGATTTAAAAAGTTTCACATATTAAGAAATCCCATACAGCATGTGTATATATATATATATATATATATATATGGATGAATTGTAGATGAATTGTGGCTTTGCGAAGAGTCATCTGAATGGTTCAGAAGCCCATTTCAGCATTAAATAATACAATTAAATTACATCAAAAAATAAATAAATAAATAATAATAATCCAAGCAATGACATTACTAACTAAATGTCAATTATGACATAAAAAGTCAGTGACCTAACAAATTCAGTTCTTCATGTCATTTAATGACTTTTTGTCTCATTTCAACATTTATTTTATAATGTCATATTTATGTTTACCTAAGCATGATTTTTCTTATGGGCTTCGATAGTACACTATAGTACACTTCATGAGACGAAAACTGTACTTGTGTTGTTGTTTTTTTGGTTTTTTTTGTAAAAATTATACAAAAAGTATCTTAGCAAGATGGTGCGGATCACCCATATTTGGCCATGTTGAAATGACGTGACCTGCGGTGTTTCACTGAATGTCCGAGAGAATCTCATTGGCTGCCGCCTCTGTAAATAGTTGCGCTAGTAGCGTCTTTTGCTAATGGAAGAGCGAAATTTAGACAATAAAGTACACTTATTGTTGTGTTTTACGAGTGGAGACAACAGGAGAATTATACCTGTCTAAAGACCGAAATAGATGAGCGTAAACATGGCTACTGCAGACACAAGGCGTGAATTTTTATGACTCAGAAAATCCTGAGAAGTGACGCCTAGGTTTCTTCTTTCTGCTGGACAGGTAAGTGAATTCATTATCGTGTGAACAGCTCTCAAATCAGTGCATCAGTGTAATTTGCATAACACTCGGAGATATTGCACTAATTCACGTTGATAGACTGCAGCGTTTACACATCGGTACGAACATAAAGAATAGTGCTAACTAGCGATTCTAACATTACTAAATGCCCCTTTAATTGTAATGTTTAGCATTTTAATATTTAATATTGTATGCCATTCTGCTTCCAAAGTAAATGTATTATGTTTTGATAAGAATGAGTCAGAAAATAGTTTTCTGCAGCATGTAGCTGTCAACCTTTACAAAGCGTCATGAAGATATCATAAAAATAGTCCTTTATTTTCAATCTATTTTGAATTTCATAAGATAGCTTTGTGTGAGAAACAGACTGCAGTTTAATTTATTATGCGCTGATAATTCTGTGAGACTTTAATGACTGAATCAATGAGTCAGTGACTCAGATTGCAAACAAATCATTCAGACTAGTTTTGGGAACTATGATTTATCAAATAGATGTAACTCAACACATAATAAGCTTGAATTTTATTGCTTTTTAGGTTTAGAAAACATGGAAAATAAGCACTATGCATTATATAGACTACCTTTACAGTGCTTTTTTAGGCATTTTGAAACTTGACAGCCCCAGAAAAAAGTGAGTCCTACAGATTAGGAACGATATGAGGATGAGTAAATGAGCTTCATTTAATAAAATGAAAATTTGCTTAAAATTTATTCACCCTCAGGCCATATAAAATGTAGATAGTTTGTTTCTTCATCAGATTTGGAGAAATTTAGCATTGCATCACTTGCTCACCAATGGATCCTCTGCAGTGAATGGGTGCCGTCAGAATGAGAGTCCAAACAGCTGATAAAAACATCACAATAATCCACACCACTCCAGTCCATCAATTAACATCTTGTGAAGAAAAAAAGCTGCATGTTTGTAAGAAACAAACAGCCCGATCTCATGGCAGTTCGTACATATTTTACGAGGTGGCTAATTCGTACAAATTCGTACGACCTCACTCGTACAAATTCATACGATTTTTGCCAAATCGTACCTATTTTACGAGTTGCCAATTCGTATGAATTTGTACGAATGACCCCCATACCTAACCCTGCCTCCCTAACCGCTCTGGCCACTAGGGCTGGGACAACCGTACTAAATCGTACGAGTGAGGTCATACGAATTCGTACGAATCAGCCACCTCGTAAAATACGTACAAATTGCAGTGAGATAGCATTGGAAACAAATGCATAATCCATAAAATTGCTTTATTAATAATATTATGATGTTTTTTTATCAGCTGTGAACTCTCATTCTTACAGCACCCATTCAGTTCATTAGTAAGCAAGTGATGAATTGCTACATTTCTCCAAATCTGATGAAGAAACAAACTCATCTACATCTTGGATGGCCTGAGGGTGAGTGCATTTAAATTCTTGTGTGAACTATTCCTTTAAGTTCCAATAAGGTGGTTCTTTACCTTGAATTTTGATATCCCCCCCCAAAAAATCAGCTTTTTTTTGTTAGTTGAGTCTGACTTTGAGCAAAAGTGTTACATGCTGCGTGAATCTGTTGCAACATCATAAGAGCATTGACTTGACTTCATATCAGAGCAGTGAACACCAGTGTCTAGACGTTCCTTTGAGCCCCGGATTCATTTCCATGGCGCTCCGGATTAATTTCCATCGCGCTCAGCCGTGTGGAGAAGGCGCCCCAGCTGAGGAACAGATGACTCACGCACTTAACAGGTGCTCAGACACTCAGCAGGCCTCATTCTTCGGGGGATCAAAGCGCGGCTGCAGAAACCGCAAGCCCCTGTAATTGTGTACAATGAGCTGGCGAGTCGGGCAGTCCAGGTGCTATTTGAACAGGTGCATTTGCATGTCACAATACAGATGGCAAAGGCCTTCACGGCCTTGATCAAAATTCGAGCACAATTTACCCACACCGAGCCTGCCACTGTTCTCCAGACCTGCGCTGTTTGCCAGCGTAAACAGAACGACCGATGCCAGAGACTCTTTTGCTAGCCCGTGCCTTTTTTTCTTCCCGGACAGCACATGTCTGAATGTTCCCTTGCTGGAAAAAACACGTTAAACCAGCCTAAGCAGCAGCTCAGGCTGGGAGACCAACATGCCAACCAGTAAACCATAGTCTAGACCAGCTTAAATCATCCATCGGATTTTTCGAAAATCTGACTTCACATTTGGAAAACATACACATACATAAACACACACACACACACACACACACACACACACATACCGTATCTCACAAAAGTGAGTACACCCCTCACATTTCAGCAGCCATTTTAGTATATCTTCTCAAGGGACAATACTATAGAAATGAAACTTGGATATATTTTAGAGTAGTCAATGTGCAACTTGTATAGCAGTGAAGATTTACTGTCCTCTGAAAATAACTCCACATACAACCATTATTGTCAAAAAAGCTGGCAACAAAAGTGAGTACACCCTAAATGATAACAGCTATACTTCGTTTAACCATGCAAAGCCACATGTCCTATTCATCATGTTCATGTTTTTGTCTGCTTGACAGGACCACACAAATTTGTGTGTCTTGTATTAGAGCAGTTAAAATTTGGTGCTTTGAGTACAGTTCTCTTATACTGACAACTGGATGTTCAACATGGCACCTCATGGCAAAGAACTCTCTGAGGACTTGAGAATTGGAATTGTTGCTCTACACAAAGATGGCCTAGGCTATAAGAAGTTCGGTAACATCCTGAAACTGAGTTACAGTACAGTGGCCAGGGTCATACAGAGGTTTTACAAGACGGGTTCCACTCGGAACAGGCCTCGCAAGGGTCGATCAAAGAAGTTAGGTCCTCATGCTGTGCATCAGATTCAGAAGATGACTTCAAAAAACAGACGCATGAGTGCTGTCAGCATTGCTTTAGAGGTTGCAGAAGCGGAAGGTCAGCTTGTCAGTGCTCAGACCATACGCCGCACACTGCAACAAGTCGGTTTGCATGGCCGTCGTCCCAGAATGAATTCCCTTCTGAAGCTGGCTCACAAAAAAGCCTGCAAACAGTTTGCTGAAGACAACCTGTCCGAGAGCATGAATTACTAGAACCTTGTCCTGTGGTCTGATGAGAATAAGATAAACTTGTTAGGCTCAGATGGTGTCCAGCATGTGTGGTGATGTCCTGGTGAGGAGTACCAAGAAAACTGTGTCTTGTAATACAGTCAAGCATGTTGGTGGTATCATCACGATCTGGGGCTGCATGAGTGCTGCTGGTACTGGGGAGCTGTGGTTCATTGAGGGAAACATGGATTCCAATATGTCCTGTGACATTCCGAAGCAGAAGTTGATGCCCTCCCTTCAGAAACTGTGCCGAACGGCAGTTTTCCGACATGATAATGACCCCAAGCATACCACCAAGATGACAAATGCCTTGCTGATGAAGCTGAAGGTGAAGGTGATGGAGTGGCCAAGTATGTCTCCAGACCTGAACCCTATTGAGCACCTGTGGGGCATACTCAAGTGGAAGGTGGAGAAGCACCATGTGTCTAACATCCAGCAGCTCCATAATGTCATTGTGGAGGAGTGGAAGAGGATGCCAGCAACAACCTTTGCAGCTCTGGTGAACTCCATGCCCAGGAGGATTAAGGCAGTGCAGATATCAGTGGTGCTCCTACAAAATATTGACATTTTGGACACAATTTTGACATGTTCACTTAGGGTGTACTCATTTTTGTTGCCAGTTATTTGGACAATAATGGTTATATGTTGAATTATTTTTAGAGGACAGTAAATTTGGACTTCTATACAAGCTGCACATTGACTACTCTAAAATATATCCAAGTTTCATTTGTGCAGTATTGTCCCTTGAGAAGATATACTAAAATTGTTGCTGAAATGTGAGGGGTGTACTCACTTTTGTGAGATACTGTGTGTGTGTGTGTGTGTGTATATGTATATGTATATGTATATATATATATATATATATATATATATATATATATATATATGTGTATATGTATATATGTGTGTGTGTGTGTGTGTATATAATGTATGTATTGACCTTATTTGGCCCCGCCCCCTTTTTAGCGCTGCGTTTGCTGTCTTCTGGTTGTATTTCCACAGTGATCTCACGGATTTATGAATGAACCACTCATTTTAAAATCTTCCTGGTCTACTGAGATTTGTTAAGACATTTGCTTTAAACATTACAATGCTCACGATAACTTTTGTTAACTCTACAATACATTAATCCACTTTACTAGCTAAATTACTCTTAACGGAAGTTCAAAGACAATATTCTACAGATGGTGATGCGCTTGTTTCTCTGGAGAATAAGGCCAATAATGTTCACTTTAGTTTTAGTTTTTTATTTATTTTATTTTTTTTAATTATATATTCTCTTTTTAGTTGTATATTTCCAGTATATTTAGTATAATATTAGATTTAGTATTATAAAGAATAATACATTATCTTATAAAATTATTATTGTTGTTGTTGTTGTTGTTATTTAATACCGAGATGTTCCCTTTTTTAAATTTATTTAGTTGAGATTTTAGCTTTTGTGGACTATTGTTAATTCAGTCAAATTAATCAGTGAATGATAAAAACAATGTCTTAAAGGAACATTCATGTTTATATCAAGTTCAGATGTGAAAAGTAAAAAAAAAAAATATATATATATATATATATATATATATATATATATATATAGCAAATTTTGGGATGCAGCATAAAATTGCTGGATGAAAACATAGGGAATGAAATTAAATAATAAATAATACATTTTAAAAAATAAAATTGCATTGCATTTTATTTTTAAATATGCTTTATATAAAAACCTGGAATTAAAAATGTTTTTTTTTTTTTTTAAGTTTTAGTTTTAGTTTTGGAGCCATGAAAATGCACAGTATTGCAGTTTCAGTTTTATTTATTCATTTTAGGTTTCTTTTTACATTCAGCTTTTTCATTTTAGATTTAATTGAATGTAATAACCTTAATCTTGACAAATTCCAAGTCAAATCTTTTTAAAAAACACAAACATTCCTAAAAGAAGTTCCTCTCATCTGCGAGTTTACCTCCTAAACCTTTAAAGGTTTTTCGTTCTTTTGCTGAGGGCAACATTTTAAACATTAATGTGCAACTTTAAGAAAATAGAATTCAGTTATTTATTTATGATGGGGCCAGTTGTCCTCTGGCATTACTTTCCCTGGTCCTTCTTCTTGCAGGCATGGCTGCTCATGAGCGGCCTCAGAGAATTCCCACGGGCCTCTGGCCATAAGACTGGAACCAAATATAAAAGACACCTCTCAGGTCAAAGTGACATCTCAAATCCTTCAGTACAGGGCCATGCAGTTCAGTCCGGGAGCATGATAAGGGAACGTGTGCTTTTCCTTCCAAAATGGCATAGATAAAGTAAAGGGGAACCATTTCTTTAATATTTTCCTCACTCACAAAAGCATATAGTCAAAATCATCATCAGTGATGTTCTTATCATGCCTCACAATAAATGTATTTTCTCGCAGCTTTAGAATTGGTGTAAAATCAGTCTCACGCAGAGGGTTCATGGCAAACCGATCTGTTCAGTTACATCAAAGTGCAAATTTCTCTCATAGATCCCTCGATAATAAAGGTCTGGGGCGCCGAGGCTCAGCGATATGCCTGGAGAAACAGAGATAGATTGTTATTGAGTCCTCCCGCATTGATTTCACGTATGAGGGTTTTTACGGCAAGCGGGAAAATTCAATAATTGTCTTGCGGGCAAAAGCGGTATTTCAGTCCTTTAAGTGGATTTTTTTTTAACTTAATATTTTAAGGCAAAATCATCTTCTGGTCACAGACTGGATATCAGAACAGCAAAGTTAGCAAAGAAGGTAGGACACAGCCTTATATATAATTAAATATATTTATTTAAAAAAAATTAAATAAAAATGATAAAAAACAAAAAAATCTACTTAATTATAATTTTAATAGTTTTTTTTTTTTGTGTGTGCATATTTGGCTAATTGGAGTCATGACATTTAGTATACTTAATATGAAGAAAACCCACACTACGATTAAAAAAATAATAATCCATGTAATTATTTATTGTTCAGCAATCCTGACATTTATCCACATTGCGATAACATTTAAGACAAAAGGTGTCGATGTAGCCATGTATTTGGGTGTAATTGGTGTGAAGACATTAATTAGCTTAAAATCACAGAGGTGAATTCTAAAGATTATCTTGTAATTTGGGGGGGGGGGGGAATTCTGTTAACATTCGTCTTATGATGCCCCAAAATCTTGTAAGGATGTAAGGAGAATCAGCCAGTTTAATTTAATAAACCTCTGCTGTGTTAATTTATGATTGGCAAAATACATAGAAAAAGAATAGAGTAAGATAATGAATTACAGCAATAGAAAAGAAAGTAAAGCGGGTGTTATATTTCTGTAATATGCATGGAGTCATATCTCAGCTTCACTAGTCAGAGCTAGTGAACCCAATTAAAAAGACAAAGACTTGCCGTCTGCCACAAAGCTGTGAGAATGCATTAATCTCATTGTCCAGACTATCTCCGTCACCATTCAGTCTCAGCTGTGAGCTGACGAACGTCAAACATGTCGAGGGAATGACGATTAATGTGACGTCCGGGTCAATAAGGGTTTTTCCTTGTATGGTAGCACAGATCCGGTCTGTAATACAGCTTTTTGTTAGCATTCCCAATCCAGCATGCAGTCATTTTTGCTCATGGTTCAGTTTCTTTGAAGATGAAGATCCACAATAAATGTAAAATCTCACATTAAAGTCACATTAGAGAAATCTGCAGTCTGTTGTCTGTAGTGAAGTCACTTTCAAACCAAAAATATTTGTTCGTCAATGTGGTAAAACCATGAAAACTAGAGTTTGCCCACAAAAATTCAATCAACAACAGTAAATATGACCGCACCTTAGCTTCTTTAAATTTCATTTAAAATGTGTAAATTCTGTAGAAATAGACTCTTTATTCATGTTTGTTTTATACCATTTTCACCCAAGGTTTAAATTTAATGTCATGTGGTGTAACCATTAAATAAAAAGAAATATGAATGTTTAGAATGTTTGGATGTTCAGATTAATATTTAAAACAAACTTTTGTCCAGCAGATCAAAGTCATGTAGTGCGACCAACAAAATAATGTGGCATAAAAGGAGTTCTGTTAAATAAAATAAATAAAATAAAATGCAATTATATATATATATATATATATATATATATATATACACACACACACATATATACATATATGTTTATTTAGAAATTAATATTTAGAAATCTTCACATCATTGACCCAGATATTGCATTAGCAATGTGATATCTTCATATGAATTAGTTCATAGGAGACAAAAACTGTCCAGTAACAATTTAGTACAGGGGCCAATTCTCACTATTAGCTAGTTGCTTATTAGCATGCCTATTATTAACATATTGACTGTTTACTAGTACTTATAAAGCACATATTCTGCATGACCATATTCTACATCCCTAATCCTACCTGGTCTCATGAGGAAAATGTACTTCTGGGAACTTTTTTTGCGAGATGCAGAAAACATACCAATAAGTACATATCACTGCAGTATCCAACAAAAATTAACTCTAGAGGCGGTAAAACAGCGAGCACTTGTCATTGTTTTTGTACAAAGTTATGATTACAGCTCCATATGTTTCACTTTCTGGACATAACAAGCTTGTTTGGTAGCTCAGCGGAACAGAATTGGACTTAGAACGTGGAATCCTTGGGTATGAATCCCATAAAAAACATGACTCACGATGAAAGAGCTGAAAGATGATAGATAAAAAAAAACAAGCTAAAAAGGCATGCTTGCGATTGTGTTTTTACGTCACATTCGCTTTTTTATTCATACTGTCGGGTAGGTTTAGGTGTAGTGCAGATGGTTTGTTATTTTAAAATGTCACGGTGCGTTAGACTTATAGCGCCACTCAATGGATATTTCAAGTCAGAACTGCAGTTACACCTACAAAACCAACATCACATAAAACCATATGTACGTTCATCTGTTCCGGGAAAAAAAACCCAAAACACTCTTTTAGCGCCACCCAGTGGACATTTCACATCGAATATGTCACGAAACATACATGGCGGTATGTATTTCGCATCTCGCGAAAAAGTTCACAGAAGTATGTTTTCGTCATGAGACCAGGTTGAATACTACCCAATACCTAAACTTAACAACTACCTTAACAGCAAATTAGAAGTTTATTGAGGCAAAAGTCATAGGTAATGGTTTGTTACTGGCGAGAATTGGACCTTAAAATAAAGTGTGACCAACTGTCCAATCCAAATCCAAACAGTACCCCTCCTGAGCAGAGCTAGAAACAGATCTCATAAAAATACTAGAGTCAACAGGCGAGATAAAGCTGACAGTGGCTTCATTCCCAGACTCATCTCCACCAATCAAAGGGAAGATGATTGAGCCTGATTAGCCACAATCAAAGCTGGCGCTCAACCCTGACTGTCTGCTGACTTTGCAATCGATGTCTGGCTGCCTTGACCAGCAAATTTGGGCCTGAACAGCATAGAGATACTATCGCCTTCCTACTGCCATGAGCTCTGATCCTTCTGTAGAAGAGCATGGCATTTCCAGACTCTCTCAGGAAGCCTAAGCATCTCCCTTCACATGGACGCATCCCAGCGGAGACTGCAAATGGATCTAAAGAGGTATAATTCAGAATTGGCTTCTCTCGTGGGGTTTTCTTGTCAGGGCTTTAAAAGCCCAACTTTTTCTTTAATCAATGGCTTGACTGCAATGATAACAGGATTAGGGGACCTGATCCAACCGAGTGTGTGCTGGAGAGGTGCTACAGTGCCAGGAAAGGCCAGTTTTGGTGCCAAATCGTACACATCATGAGGGTGAGAAAGGTCATTGGTAAACACAATGGTTCATGTCACTCAACAACCTTGAGAGGAACAAACAGCAGGAAGCCAGTGTCTTCAAAAAAGACAAATGTTAATCAGATATGTGGTCAAATCTTCAGGGAGAATTTATTGCTGTTCATCCAATCAAATAGTGGCAACTGACTATGTTTTTCTGTCATCAAGTCATTTTCAGTTCTAATTCTTAAGTTATGGTTGTATTTAAAGTCTTTCCTGTAGATTTGCCACTTCTGTAAATGTTTTCCATTGCAGGAGCAATAGCTAATTCGTAAGGAGGCACTGAACCATGAGGTGAAGAATAATGTGTCTTTATCGATTCTAGAGTCTATTTCCTCAAAAAAACAATTTCTGTAATTTTTGGTTGACTGACTTTTTCTCCTTTAAAAAATTCTAAAGTGTCAACAAAAAAGGAAGGAAAAAAGGCTTGCAAGTTAACGATTTAGCATCCTGGACCACCAGGTCTCTAACCATTTGTTTAAATAAATAAATACATAAAACAGCCAAAATAAATTAAGACAAAAATGTATTTGTTTAATTATTTATAACTTATTCATTATTCACAATTTCTCTTTGTGTAGTTGTTATAGATATACTAAGTGGCTAACACAAGCTATAGTGTCTGTGTCTTTGAATATAAGCAGTAATGTATTCTTGAAATATTAGAGAGCAGAAACCTGTAGGCTAATGAAAACAGGCTTTTCGTGTAATAAAATGATTAGTTACATTTATTTGAAACGTATTGGAAGTATGAGACTAAATGAAGCCGATGAGCCCTGAGCACCTAGATATGAAACCCTCCATCTCCTGTGGCACAGGAATCATAAAGATAATGGAAGTAAAAATCAACTCCTCGACTTTAATTTTTACTCATGAGCCAGATGGAGGCACCACAGTGGAATTATTGCCTCACCCACCGATGAGTCAGAACGACAGACTAAAAGAAAGACCGAAAGAGGATAAGAAAGAGGTGCCAAGGTAAGTCTACCATAAAATCTGTCTATCAACTTGGCTTATGAATATTACAGGTAGGTCTAAATCTATCTATCTATCTATCTATCTATCTATCTATCTATCCTATGTCTGTCTGTCTCTCTTAACATTGTATAGACCTTGTATACAGTGTTGAAAGTGCCGAACAGCCTTGAAGGCTTTTAAATATTTATATCCTTCAACTTTTAGACAAGCCTTGCACTGAAAGAAGATAACTGAACAATGCATTTACCTTGACGTGGTCAATAGATTCATATATTATTCAAGAGTAACTTTTAGTGTAGATGAACTATAGTGGGCCATAAATGTTGATGTTAGCGTCTATCTTTGAGATTGGCAAATGTGAGTTGACAGGACTATTAGAGCTCAGATTTCAATAATTCCAAGCAAATTCAAAGTAACCTCAGAACACTTTAATTAGCTTCTTCTGATAGGAATAAAGTTCTATCTCACTGTACATTCTTACGTATACAAACTACATAGCTTTTCTCTGCTGTCATGTTTTAAATTTGAAAAGAAAGATGAGAACATCTCTCAGAAAAGTGAGGGAGTGCTTCAGTCACTCACAGAAAATTACTCCTGTGCTGTAATAAAGGCAACTAGAATCGACTTCAATGACATTTTGACCAACATCACACCAACTGCCCAGCGTGGCTCTGCATTGAGCTGACACTGAATGACACTGTTCTATTTGCTGGAGAAACATTTACACTTGACAAAAGTCATTCCTGACTGAGCAGCCTCTGGGATACAAATAATAATTCTGAGAAAAACACAAAAACAGCTGTATTGGACATAGACCAGCATTTCAAAGCGGATCTGTCCAATGAAATGTATTTTGACTGTGAAATGCCACAATTTCGAAAAGCACTTAACCAAGTGAGCCGTTATAAATCAGTGATTCACATGGGACAGATGTTGTTTATATCCATTATTGTTCAAAGAGAATATCTAGGTAAAACCATTTTTCATTTTTTTTTTTTCGCAGTATTTTCAGTTCGTACACATTATTTTTGTTTCAATTTTCTGGTAATTTCAACATACCAAAAAAGGGAGACGGTTTCCATATTTTCTTGTCATCTTGACTTGACTTCAAACAAGATGTGGATTGTAGAAAAGTTAGGTTACCTTCAGAACAAGAGAAAACAACACTTGTTGTGTCAAGATTGCCAGAACATTAAGTTTAAAACAAACAAAAAAGTAAGTTGTTGTAAGTTTCCATAGTTTGTTCATTTCCAAGTTCTGAAAGCCATCACGGGTGTTAAAACAAGCCTCAGTGAAGTATTTTATTTTTTGAAACCTTCCACTCATACTTCACTTCACCTTACTTGGAGAGCTCAGTCTCTGGCAATAACAAACTGTCACCTGTCCTATCAAGATCTTCCATAGACTTCTCCAGCAAATGAAAATGTAACTCAACAGGCAGCTCAATTTCGTTCCCAGTCTCCTGTGGATGGCATGCACTCCAGTGCTTTTCACAGTTCACTGAATGGAGAGCAGAAGTGGCAGTCACCGGAGATCTGGAACGGGTAGCGTATTGTCAGAGATGCCTGCTTTCACCTTCTAATGGCCCCTTGGATAGTTAAGTTTCTGTGAGAGAAGACCTTCCATACAATCGCACCACAAAAAGTGCTTGTGAGTGCTTTCAAATGGATGGCAATCCCAGTAGAATAGAAAACCGCCACATTTATTTCATATTGTAATGTTTTTAACAAGTGCATCCCTAACAAGCGCCCATGTTCGGTGTAGCAAAGAAAATTAGAAAAATTAGATACAATCCAGACATTTTGTTTGTTTAATATCAACAATTCTGTAATAATCCAAAGTATTGAACTCGTAAATAGCATTTCCTTTACTGGAAATAATGATAATGTCATATGAATTATGATGGAATCTGATGGGATTCAGTAATTTCATCAGACGGTTTTGATCATTTTTGATACTTTTTTAACAAACTGAAAAAAAAATTGGTTTTGAAGAAAATTATACCAATATCGCCTCTGTGTAAACTATGAAAACTGTGAAGACGTCATGCACATGCGTATTATGTGTTCAGTTTATTGGAATGCTTATGTGCTCAGGCGTGTGGTATTTCTTTAGAAAGTGGCATCGACATCTACTGGCCTAGCATGCATAATATAGTGTTTTTAATATTTTTTTTTGCGAATCTGTGTGAGTGGGGATGTTGTTTTGATTACATTGTCATCTGTACACAAAACTTTTCAAAAATGTAAGGGAAAAACATTTCTGTTTTTAGTGCAATAATTGTGTAACCATCGTGTAATCGTTTATTTTTTGTGTATATCTCATACTAAACTGTTTCACTAATTCCCATGTCAAAGACATTCATAATGGGGTTCGGCTGGACTAGACGCAACCAAACCTGATTACTGCGAGCCCTGTTTAATTAAATCAACACTTTTCAACAGCATGAAGTTGGTTAAATGGTCTTACCCAGTAACCCATTATGCCAAAAGTGAAAGACGTTCCAGAAATCATGAAGAGGAAAATGACTGAAATACATCAGTCTGGGAAGAGTTACAAAGCTATTTCAAAGAGTCTTATCAATAGAGCCATTATCTCTAAATGGGAAGTGTCCGACCTTCGGTAAAAGTCCTCCAAGAGCATGGCGATGATTGATCCAGGGAGTCCCAAAAGACCCAAGGACAGCATAGAACTGCAGGCTTCTCTTGCATCAGTTAAGGTCACTTTTCATGTCGCCACTATCCAAAAGTCACTGGCCAAAAATGGAATTCATGGAAGACCAGCGAGGTGAAAACAACTGCTAATACAGAAGAACAGTGTCTTTTCTGGATTTTGCCAAAATGCATCTTGATGATCCTCAGACTTTTTGAGAGAAAGTTTTGTGTATTGATAAGTTGAGAATGGAACTGTTTGGAAGACAGGAGTCCCATTACATTTGGAACATACCGAACACTTACTTCCACCTACCTATGGCCAAGCATGGTGGAGGAAGTGAGCTGGTGTGGGAAGGCTTTGCTGCTTTAGGGCCTGGACAGCTTGCAGTAATTTAAGGAAACATAAATTCTGCTCTCTACCAGAAAATCCTAAAGGACAGGAGTGTCCAAACTCAGTCCTGGAGGGCCACTGTCCTGCAGAGTTTAGCTCCAACTTGCCTCAACACACCTGCCTGGAAGCTTCCAGTATGCCTAGTAAAACTTTGATTAGCTGGTTCATGTGTGTTTAATTGGGGTTGAAGCTGAACTCTGCAGGACAGTTGCCTTCCAGGAGCAGGATTCAACACCTCTGCTAAAGGAGAATGTCCGGTCTTCAGTTTGTAAGTTAAAGCTCAAGTGTGACTAGATTATGCAGCAAGACAGTGATACAAAGCATAGGAGCAAGTCCATTTCTGAATTGGACCTTAAATTGGCAGTAAATGGACAGAATTAATGCCACTCTGCTAAGACGAGTGCAGATTGCCTTTGTTTTATGTTGTATTTAGTTTGAAGATCTGAAACTATTTAGTATAAAACATACACAAAAACAGAAAAAATTAGGATGGGGGAAAATTACGTTTTCATAGCACACAGAACAACTTTGCTCCCCAACTAAAAAGTAATGTGATGCATATTTTGCATGGGAAGCACCACTCATATTTTGTTCAGAAAGTTTTGCTGTTTCAGCACAAGGATTGTTTTATGTAGCTGTGCACTACCTTGTTTCTACATTCAGCGTTTCTCTCATTCATTTATCCGTAGAGTCAAACCAACTGACCAGTCAAATTTGACCAAAACGGTTTAGCATGCAAATATTTAATATTTCATTAATAGTGGTCAATTCAGGCTTGAAAGTAATTTGTGGTTTGACTTCTGTAATGTGTGCAGAGCTCAAACCAAGAGAAGCATGAAGAAGGTTATGTAAAAGTGACGTGAAGAGAGTTATGGATGATTCATAGGGCAAATACTTAAAACGACAGCAATGACTATTAGAAAACATGTTCTGGCTTTTAGCACCAAGGTGCCGTGGCATCTTTTCTGTGGGATCAAACAAACAATTCCTGACAAAATCAATTCGTTCGAGGCATTTGTGTAAGGCGTGATCAATAGACTTTTTTTCTCGGCAATGACGAGTTGAGCATCCAGTCTCAGATAATCCCTGTCTAACTGCTTTAATAAGCCTCAGCTCCATTGCACATGTGTATACCTTGCTATTGATTTTTCTTACCTTGTAAGGCTCCTGCCCACCTCTCAGAGTGTTTTTCTTCCTGACTGGCTGCCCACCTGTCTGCTTACGACATGGAAAGACTTTTCTCTCCTCATGTCCACTTTGACTCTGGCACATTCACAGAAGTTTTGCCACTTATACAGGATATTTTAGCACTGGGCCTCATTTATACACTTTTCTCGATGTCCAGGATATAAAAGACTTTTTTTTTTTTTTTTTTTAGTGTGCGCATAGGTATACCATATTTGTACACAGTCATTAGCGATTGAGACATAGTGATGTTCTTTTAAGCACAAATTTATATGCAAATTAGACTTGCTTTAGTGCCAAAAAACCCCTAGGATTATGAAGTTATAATGTTATGAGGATAATCTCATAGTATGTCTTTTATGAATGTAATAATTTTTCAAGATTTAAATAGTAGTTATGAGACTAAAGTTGTAATATTTTAAGAATAATGTCAAAAATACAAGATTAAAGTCATATTTTGAGAATTAATTCAAAATTACAAGTCATAATCTAAGATTAAAGGCATATGAAAATAACATAAAAGTGCAGGAGGATATTACATTATTTCACAAATGATAAACTTGAATGTATTATTTGCATGCCCTGGTTCAATGAATTTATAGGCAAAATATACGTCTTTATTCTCTTAACATTGATTTTTTTTTTTTTTTTTTTTTTTTTTTTCTCAGAACATTTCACAATTTTACCACTTGGTTCTCGAATCCTTAAGATTTTGTAACTTTAATGTGCCGCTTAAAGCGCCATTATATGTTATAGTTTGAGCTTTATTCTCAAAAATGTGTGCATTTATTTGTCTGGTGCAATCAAATGTATATTTTTAGCACCTATAGGAAATAAATTAAATTTTGTTTACAATTTCTAGCTATCATGGCAGCATTAATTTGTCAAATAATGATTAAATGACAGAAAAGAGTGGATGTGCTCCATGTACTAGCACTCCAAAACTGGTCTTCAAGATGTAGTACTGCACCATGCAAATTGCTTCAAGTAGATATTCTGTGTAGGTGCATTTGAGCAGATACCAGATTTGCATAATACTTTCAGTGAATCAGGTGTTAAAGCAATGCAGACAGCATATGTGACTAAATGACATTATCAGTGAGTACAATTCATTCTTTGTGAATTCCCCCTCTCGGTTTCTTATTCCACTGTGCGGGTCTCCTTCATCTCTGCTTGTCGTTCCCCCGAATCCAAACACAAATGAAGCGAAACCTTTCTGTACCCTCAGAGCTGTTTTTAGAGCTTTCTCACTCGCCCGGCTACCTCAGGCTTCTGATTTCATCTTCAGCTGGACTCTTTTCAGATAAAAGGATGACATCAAACCGCCTGTACATTATATGCTATATTGAGCATTAGTTGCCTTCGGGAGGAACAAGATAGTGAGAGACAGAGAAGAAAAATGGGTTTCTGGGCATTACATTTTTGTGTATCTTCTAAAAGACAAAGGTTGCTTTATCTGTGTACTTTTCAAGGCCAAACAGTGATAATCCTTACTGTAAATAGCTGTCTACTCTAGAGGGTTACTAACTGTTTGGACAGGGTTGACATCCCACAACAGATGGCCCTTTTCATGAAAAGGTCACAAATTAGGACTTGAACACTGAGGTTGAGACAAATGGTGAGTGAAAAGAGGTGCTTAATCTTGTTCATCTACCTAAGGTAGTTGAACTACAGTAATTAATACATGACTTGTTTCTCAACTTTTTATCTCACAATTCTGATTTATTTGACTTGTAATTGTGAATTTTTCTAACAGTTCTGACTTTTTTTTTTTTTTTTTCCAGAACTGCTAGTTTACATCTCGTGGTTCTGCATTCATATCTTGCAATTCTGAGTTTATAACTCACATGTCTGTAGAAAAAAAAAAAAGAATTGCGGAATTCTGAGAGAACTTTCTCAGAAAAAGTCTTGAGAAATACAACCTTTTTTTGTAATCCTACATCAGAAACAAGCTTCCTTAGTTACCAAGTTAGGATATGGCCCGAATACAGTTTTAAAACTCTGAGGATTTTTGTTACTATTTATATAAACCCAAATTATGTCATTTCCTGGGAGGAACAATATTTCATTTTTGTGGGGACAAATCATGTGGTAACAGTTTGCACGTAAAAATATGGAACGCAGGTAAATAGTGTGCCTTTTCTACAATTATTTGAATATACTATATCAGACTATATCAAAATTACAACATTTTGTGTTGTTTTGTTTTTGGATACCAATGTTGTAGAGTTAAGACTTTCTGAATCATTCATACCCTCTTCAGGTCTTGGTCTGTACTCAAAATCAGCCTACTCAGTTGTTGGCCTGGACTCACACTTGAATGAGCTGGTCTCGACTACAACTGTTGGATGCTGTTGAAAGCTAATTTGTACCCTGTTTGTGGAAAGTGCCAGATACTCTCTTTCACTCGTAAGAAGTGTTTTTCTAAATGGTTGCCATAAAAATGAATACTGCCACTCATCACCTTTAATATCCCATCCTGTGGGGACATAAAGTTGTAGCCCCCACGCACTCTTACTCTCTCTCTCCATATATATTTAGCACTTACCAACTAGATTAGTTTCCCAAGTGACAATTTCAGAAACCATACGCTTCCTATTTCTATGCAGAGGCTTGTTTGGGTGTGCTAATGCTGTTGATTTGTTATGAACCTGATTTGGTTTAATTGGGCAATTAGCTGGGATTGTACAGGTGAAACAAGAGGGCTTTGCTTCACCAGATTAGAGGTTATTACCGTCAGGCAGTTTAGGGACAGCTTGTAGTCCTGCGAGGCCCCCTTCCTTCACCTCGGCTTAATACCTTATTGTCACAGGAAAATGATAGCTTCTCTCATTCACCCCGTAATTGTTCAGAGGCCAGAAGAGAGATAAGTCTTGACATATAATTAAACGTGACCTTTTTCCGATGCTGACTACCAAGACTTGACGACCATATTGTGTGAAAATGTAAATAATGAAAAAGATAATGAGACTTAAATGGACTGATAATCACCAGTTGGGGGTGCAGTTCTAGGATGTTTACTGGGTGGTTAATGTAATCCCAACCAAGTTCTGGCATCTTGAACTAAACTGCAAGACTTTATGTGCTCATTGCTCTTTATGCTAATACTAATGTCTGTAAATAAGCAGTGCTCAGATTGTTTTGCTTCAGAACCTGGATTTTATATTGGGCATCAAGCAGCGTCCCAAAATAATACCAATCCTGTAACCCAGGGGTGACGAAACTCAGTCTTGCAGAGTTTAGCTCCAGCTTGCCTCAATGCACCGGCCTGCAGGTTTCTAGTATGCCTAGTAAGACCTTGATTGGATGGTTCAGGTATGTTTACTTGGGCACCCTTGCTGTAACCAGTATTTAATGTAGACTAGGTTTTTAGATAATTTTTTCTTTCTTCAGGGTTGATTGTAAAAGTATTGAACAAAAATTCTGGTGGAATGCATGATCTTCGACGTCAAGAAGAAAATATTTACTCTGTTTTTTTCCCCCCTTCTGTTTACGACTCTATCAAAACAGACCTGTGACACATTTTCAGTTGTGACCCACTAGTTGAGAATCACTGGCATAAATGGAACAACATTAACACACTTAAGCTGTTCTGCCAGGACGGGAAACCAGAGAATTGTGTCATCGCAGGCTTTCATCTACGTGTACCAGATATATGATACACCAAGGAATAATGTGACATCTACAACAGGATGAAATAAATCAACTGTACGTCACTGTCGGTGAGTTCTGGCTGGGAAACGTTTGTTCTGACTTCTGTTTAGCGAATTTGCTCAGAGGGAGAAAAGAGTCAGAGACAGAAAGAGAAAAATAAGAAGTTCTCAGAAAGAGATAGCATAGCTGGCCCCAGGTGCACCACTGTTTCATTCCCCAGCAGAGAGCAGCAAGTAGAAGACAGTACAATGATTGCGGCCTGCAGACGGCTGCTATTATGGCCACCGAAAGAGGAGGAGGGGGGAAATTACATGATCAGGTTTTCAATGAAAGAGGAGCCGGTAATTTGCAGAGGCGTGTGAAAGGACGAGGGAGAGAAAGGGAAGAAAGGGAAAATGTCAGTTGGAATATACTGTCAAAATGGGCAGCTATGACAATCTGTAAACATTTCCATTATTGCTCAAATCCCCAAGCAAATCATAAAGCCCCTGGCTAGCGATCGGAGCGATGACTTCGGCCGTCGATTTGGTGCAAGGGGTCGGCTACTTTAATTGCAACCGGCTCAGTTGCTTTGAGTTATTACTCAATTACTAGCGGAAGGTGTTGACTGTTGGCCTCCGTCAAGGCTGCTCAGGGAGTTCGTAGTTCCCACATACCCATAACATCCAAATGTTGGTTATAATGTCAGTCTGAAATGGGATCTATTTTGAGATAGAGGTGAGGAAATCTCTGTATGGCAAGATGAAATCCTTTTCTTTAAATTTGCATCTAAAAACTCTCATGTAAACATGACTTTCCACCTCTACGCTCCTCAAAGCCTGAGGCTGGAAACTATCGACATTTACATAACAGTAGATGTACCTAAGAGGCAAGATTCTGCACAACAAATCCCAGAAAATGCGGATAAGCACAATATATTTCCTCTTTGTGTTGGTTTGAGAACCTTTTGGTGTTCTGTCATGGAGAATTTATTTACTAGTCCCTGGAGTGCCTTGGCACCTCCGTTCAGAGAAATGTTTGACATTTAGCTTGTATATTTGTTTGGGCCTTCTGTATCTTCGTGTTTAAGAAAGGCCAGAGACCCAGTCTGAACCTTTGGCTTTCAAAAAGGGCGAGCGTTCTGAGCCCAAACCGAGACGAGGTCTTTTTTCCCACGCTTTTTCATGTCTCCTCCCTACAGCAGAACAAATGTGGAGGAGGTGGAGAAACGTGGTGTGGTCTGAAGCCAAAGAGGTCAAGTCAGGCAGACATTTTTTCCTCCGTCTTCTAGCATCTACTGCCGAGCCGCCCACTGGATGATTCAACCCACAGGGGACCGACTTTACCAGAGCCGATCAATAATGTCACTTTTAAGTGGGAAGAATCTGAAAGGTGCTTTGAAAGAAGCTGAAATCTCGACTTAAGAGCTGTGGGTTTATCTTGCGACACTCAAGTGTTAGATAACCATTGGGTGCCAAGAAACAAGGGCAGGGGATGTGATGGAAGCAGGACAGAAGAAAATATCCCAGGGTACCTGTGGAAAAAAGACATCTTTCATTATATTTGGGTCAAGATCGGCAGACAATAAATAATTTGATGTGCCTTTGAAACAAAGTCTTTCAGAATTTACGGACTGCTGAAATATACACTTTCCTCATCAAAGACCCACTCACTTTTTAGGCAGTTCAAAGCAAAGACTGAGTCATACGAGTCTGTAAATACAGTATGTGCTTCAGGCCAAG
>JAFVLL020030949.1:0-26337 GCA_021397915.2 Tor tambroides
TTGAACTACAGCAGGTTTACACCTCACCTTTCGACCTGAAGCTTTTTCCATGGCATCCACCATCTGCAGTACTGAGTAGCCTGTACCTGTGCCCAGGTTATAAACCTACACAGAGACCAGGACAGAAATGTAAAACTGAGAAAAAAAAGGATGCGAAAATGGAGTACATTAAAGAGGAAGAAAAAAAATGTCGTACTTTACACCCACAGTTGTCCTTCAGTTTCCTGACGGCAGCGATGTGCCCCTTTGCCAAGTCAACAACATGGATGTAGTCTCTCACACCTACCCAGAAATAATGAATCAGTGTTACTGGCATTACTGAAATCTAAAACAAAAACAAAATGCAAACATTCTTATTAACTGAAATAAAAACCAACATAACTAAACATAAACATTTTTAATACTCCAAAACTAACTAAAAATAAATAAATAAATAAATCTACAATTTTTTATTTATTTTTTTATTTTACAAATTTTTAAATAAAACTTGAAACCTTTACCGCCCACCTGCATTAATCATGAAAATGTCATTGGATAGCAAAACCATTAGACACTGCTTAGAATTTTAACAGCATTAATGATAGCACATAAACTACTAAAATAAAAACTGAATAAACTGAAACTAGAAAACTCTGACCAAAACAACAAGTAAAACCAGTGTTGTTTTAGTATCATTTATATAAAAATATATAATTATATATCATTTTGTTAGTTTTAGTTTTATAGTTTATTAGATTTTTAAATATTTCTATTTAGATTTAATATATTTTTATCTCAGTTTTAGTTTTAGTAATGTTAGTACTTCAAATTAAACTTATTTTATTTCAATTAGTGGCCAAGGCAACATTCCTCAATTTCATTTCAGTTTTTTAAGTTTTTCATCATATATATATATATATTTCAGCTTTGTTTCAATTAACCAAAACAGTGTTTAATACTAACAATAAAGAAAACTAACAAAAATGAAAACAAATTGAAAAAAATTAAATTAAAAATGAATAAAAAACAAATTACAAATTCAAAACTAGTAAGTAAATCAGAGAGTTATGGCAGAAATAGCATGCTGAAAGCCATCTCTCATCACCTGTTCCATCAGGTGTGCTGTAGTCATTTCCAAACACATTCAGATGTTTTCGTCTGCCAATAGCCACCTGCCACAGTGAGAAAGAACAACATCCATTACAATGAACACAGGCACACACACACATATGGCTCTTCTAGACCTTAAGTGGTCAGACGGGTTACCTGGGCAACATAAGGCAGAAGGTTGTTTGGGATACCCTGTGGATCTTCACCAATCTGTCCTGAGATGTGAGCACCAATGGGATTGAAGTACCTGAGCAGCACAGCATTCCAGTCCTGCAAGACATTTTATCAGTCACATACCTGCCTTACAAAATCAAAGGTGTCATAAGAGAGCGGTCAGCTACCTTCTCTGCTGTGCACTGGTCCCTGATCATTTCCTCTATGAAGTACTTGGTCTTGCCATAGGGGTTTGTGCAGCCACCCACTGGATGCTGCTCATCAATGGGGAGTTTCTGGGGGTCTCCATAAACGGTGGCGGAGCTGCTGAATACCAGATTACGCACCCCATGAGACTGCATCACCTGATTCAGACACACAGGGCCACAGCCAGGAAAGCATGCCTTAAGCACTGACATGCACACACAGACTCCAAACTGTACTGAATCTGCATTTCATGAATCAGTTCAAAGATTCATATGGACACTCCATGCATAAAAATTATGCATAACGACAATCCATGCAAATACATACTTACAATTTAGACACATTTCTTACCTCCAGCAGATTGATGGTCCCTGTGAGATTGACTCTGTAGTATCGTAAAGGCTGTTCTACTGATTCCCCCACAGCTTTCAGTCCTGCAAAGTGCATCACTGCATAGAAAGAGTGCTGGGACACAGAGAGCAGAAAGGAAACAATCAACTCCATTAACCACTAATGGGGAGTATTACACATTATTTGACCAGGCAAGTTCAGAAATCAGGTTTCCAGTCAGGTTTTCTCAAGAATCTCTCTCTCTCTCCCCATCTATCTATCAGCATGTTTTTAAATTAATTGAATATATAAAAAAATATAAATAATAATAAAAAACAAATAAAAAGTCTAAAACTATGAACAATAAAATAAAAATAGAATACATGTTGTGGCTGAATAATAAAAAAACAAACAAAATAAAATATATAAAAATATAAATATTGTAAAATAAAAAGTAGGCAAGTTGTGGCTAAATAACAATAAAGAAAAGTAATAAAATAATGTATTAAAAATGAGAAGAGAACAGGAGACATGTTGTGGCTCAATGTAGAACAGTAATATGAAGATTAGATTTCATTATACAAAGCAAGTAATGGATATAAAAAAGGATAAAATATAATATATAAAAAAAAAGTAAAAAAAAAAAAAAAAAAAAAAAAAAAAGAGTGTATATATATATATATATATATATTTTTACCTTTTTGAATATTTTCTCCAGTCCAGGTTTATCCAGAAGGTCCAGCTCTTGGAACTCAATCTGAGTATTTAGAAACTTCTCTATTCTCCGCAAACTTTCTGGAACATCACCCTCTCCTCAACAAAACAAACATCCACAAAGAATGACAGACATAAAAAAAATACATTGGAAAATACAGTGAACTACGAAAAACAGGAAACATTAACTAAATATAAAAGTTTTTTCCTAAATTTAAAAAAGCAAAATTAACAATATTACAATATATTAAGGAAAACATATTGTTTTTAATATAAAAATAAATATGAAATTCAATGCATATTATTTATAAAATATTATAAATATTGAGTTTCATTGCTGAGACTGTGTATTGCTTCACCCAGAAAATACTCCATATAGTCCACTCCACACAAGGGCTCACTGTGTGTGCAGGATATTACTGAGGCTCTTTATAATGCAGTGAGATTTACTGAAAAGGGTCCCGTCCCTGTGTGTTCAGGATACCACCAAAGCCCTTCTTCACTACAGTATGTTTGATTTATTTTAGTCTGTTTACCTCTGACAGCATTACTGAAGTTATCAATGACCACAGGGTGATAACCAGCCTCTATGAGCTCCACAACACAGTGGCTGCCAATGTAACCACCTCCTCCTGTCACCAAAATCTTCTGACGCATGTTGAGAGCCTTAAGCACAGACTGGAAGACAGACACACAAAGGTGAATTATTGTAATTACTGGTTCATTGTTAACAGCTATGTGGGTGTGTTCTATTCTTACTCAACCTGTACGTGAACTACGTGGCTTTACCTTCACTTGCAGCATCCTGTTTCACTTTATATGAATGGGGCTCTTTCATTCATTAATGCGTAGCACATCGTAGCATTAAAAACTCACCAAGATCCTCAAAACGTTCAAGAGATTGGTTCAACTTAGTCTGACTGCAATAGTATACACTGACTACACTGATATAAAACACACAGTAAGACTTTGAAAGTCAACAGACAGGAGGAATAAAGTAAGATTTCTCAGCTGTCAGAACAAAACAAACAATGCCACATATTACAGCAGCTCATTCAGATGTATTCACACTCACCGTGCTGATGAATGGGGATCAGTGAGGGTTATTGGGAAACCCGCGGGTGACAGCAGGCAGTACAGTGACAGGCGAGCTCTTTACTGAGTCTGGTTTATTCATTCTCGCTTCCTGCTTTCAGGGACACGTGGAAGTGTGTGAAGCCGCTAACGTTTGTGCTATGAAACTCTCTTTCAAAGAAAAAGTCCCTCAAATTTTGGTAAAATACGGTACTTATAAGTATGTATGCATTTGTTTATTGTTATTATTTATTTATTACATATTCATGCTGATTTTTTTTAAAATAGCGACTAACAGGAGACCAGTGTAAACTACAACTGTAAATGCCCTCCTAAGAATACATATGTTCATTGAAACACTCTACAAGGAGGAAAAAGAAAGAAAAAAAAAGAAAGAAAAAAGTAAGGCACTAAGAAGTATACATTATATTATATACATATACATAATATACAGAAGTATATTATATTTATGTACAGTACCAACATAAAGTTCGACCTAGATTAATCAAACATTCTCACAGAAACTTTTATTATGGAAAATGTACATCTTCTAGGAGAAATATTTTACCTTACGCACTTAATTTTCACAACGTTCCTTCTGACGTATCTGTCCAGTGGAAGTTAAGTGGTCGAATGCAATGATCATATGTCAGTCAGCTGGTCTTTATTCCAAAAATTTATTTCAAAAGAGGAGTTACTTCCATATATGAAAGACCACGTCTTTAGACTACTGAATTAAAACTGAACTGAGGAATATAAAAATAAATAGGAATACATTTAACCGTGACAGAGAGAATGAAGAAATACTGAAAACAATGTGTGTACATTTTTGTGCCAGAATAATTTTGCGCAGCCACTGACATTTGAGGCTGTTGAATCTATGATGCCTAATCAACGCTTTAAATAGAGAACATTCATTAATATTTTCCCAATAGTCTAACATTTTTCCTACACATTCTCAAGTAAACAGTCTTGCCAAGCCTCACTCATTTGTCAGTGAAAAAACTACACGTCTGAATACGCAGTAAGAAAAATAGACCTAAACAGTGAAAACAAAACATTGATTTCTTAATGCTTGTCTTTGGAATCTTATTTCCTTTAATATCTACATCACACTAATGGTACTTTGGTGTCAGAGTATCAGTGATGGTTTTGGGGCTCAAAGAAAACAAAACAGGATGATATTACAGCTGCTGAACGAATCAGCTCGGTTCCTTAATCAGATTACAACGAAAAAAACATGGCACACATACAAGAGTAATGATTTCTGTGATTTGACATTACACCTAGTCCAGGTTTTACTGTATATGAATCTGAATAAAACAGAGCAAAATGACAAATTGAAACCTTGCAATACCACATAAAAACCAACAGAGGGCAGAAAGCAGCAATAACAAAAACAGTCATTTTGATGGACACTCCTCATCCAACTCACAACCCTACTTTACACAGACACTCCAGCTTTTCTCAGGAGGTGCTCAGGCAGTCTATAATACTAGAACATGATATTCAGTAGCATTCCAGTTCATCTCAGTGTTGTGAATGAAAATTGGTGCAGGATCCCCAGAAGTAAGCAACCTGTTTGCTTCCTTTTCGGGCTCTCATTTCTTGGCACAAACGTTTTTGAGCTAATCACCTGAGCTCTAAATGCTGATTGGTTAATGATACAACAAGAGAGCACATAGTCACAAGCCCTTAAGTCCATTTGACAGCTCTTCAGTATAATATAATGAAACAAGCAATTCATTTGCTGCTTGAGAAGTCAGAATACGTGGCAGTGTTAGCAGGCCATGCTAACCAGCAAAATCTTCTTATCTAGAGTCTCTAATACAAACCTCTTAGTTAGTTACTTAAAAAAATCTGATCCCAGACCAACAGCTAAAGATAATCTTTCAGGTCGCTTGAAGTTGTGTGCTCCCCTCGCAGAATATACTGTTGCTGTGGTGGAATTTTGAAAGAATTCGTGATCACTGCATAAATGATCAGGACGTGTATATGTTCACAGTCTTACATCTCAAAATGGCGGTAGATACTCTCTACGTATTCCAGAACTCTGTGCCAGTTCGGTGCTTCATCTTTTAGCATCTCCTCCACCGTCTGAGGAACCACAATGAAACATTAGTCAGAAATGAACAGCCACACGAAATCATACTAATAACCATATTTCCATAATTTCCATGAATCATGTTTGAGTTATTTTTGAATCACGATAGTGTCATTATCATGTTAAGCCAATCATGTCTGAGGCATTTACATATCCAGTCAGTCATGTCTGAGTGAATTCTCATGTTCAGCCAATCATTTCCAAGCCAATTACACATCTAATCAATCATATCTAAGTTATTCACATGTCTGTTCAATCATGATTTGAGGCATTTTCACAGCTGGCCTGTCATGTTTCTCATTCTCATCTGAAATCAACACCAATATCTGACAGAACTTTTTTTTTTAATTCAAGCTGGAACTAATTAATAGCAATAGTGCACTGGTTGATTTGTTTGATGGCTGAATCAGGGTGTAGTAATCACATGATTGCGTTATGAAATGAAATACAACTGTTTAGAAAAAAAACTCAAATTCACCCACCAGTGATGCAGAGATTCCAAAACCTTCTCCAGTCTGGAATGCAAGAGTGAGATTCTCTTTCTGTGGATAAAATCATCATCAACATTATTGTAACAACCCTTATGTTAATATGTTTGCATGCAAGCAATGTGTATGAAGTGTGTCTTACCTTATTCTCTGGACTAAGTTTGTCATATGGTATGTGAGAGGGGAGGTAACTGTGGTAAATCGCACAAAAGGCCAAACCATCCACCCAGCAACTGCTGAAATTAGTGATCTCAATATTCTGAAAGAAAGACAGGAGGCAGCAAAATAAGACAAAGACAGGCAAATATTCTAGACATATAGTACATCTATTCTATCGATATATCTATGTCTATTCTATATCTATTCTACATAGTCCAATTTTATTGTAGCTTTTTTTCTGGCCAAGAACCACCCACTTAGACAGGAAGAGACTGAGGGATTGACTTTTTTTTTTTTTTTTTGGTTGTATCTCAAATAGTTTTTACCACAGTAACATACCTGCATAGAAAAAGGTGATTTAAATAATGGTGTGGCAGTCTTCATGAATGGTTGTACAGACAAAAAAGATCAGTAGAAACAAATGTAATCAAGCAAAAAAGTTAATATTATTTCACAGATATAATTTAAAAACACTACAGAATGTACATAAGTCCTACAGTTGAAAATGTTTTTGAAAGAAGTCTCTTATGCTCACCAAGGCTGCATGTATTTAATAAGAAATACAATAAAAACAGGAATATTGTGAAATATTTTACAATTTAAAATAACTATTATCTATTTTAATTTATTTAAAAATGTAATTTATTCTTGTGACGCAAAGCTGAATTTTCAGCAGCCATTACTCCAGTCTTCAGTGTCACATTAACCTTCAGAAATCATTGTACTGCTTAATATTTTTTGTGGAAACCATGATCATAGAAAGTTCAAAAGAATGACATTTATTTAAAATATATTTTTATGTTACATTATAAGTGTCTTTACTGTCACTTTTCAATCATTTAATGCATCCTTGCTGAATAAATATATACATTTAAATATAAATATACTAATTCAACCGCAGAAATGATACATTTCTTTTAAAAAAATGATACTGACCCTAAAATTTTAAATGGTAGTGTAAATTTAGTTGATTTGCTATTAATAAGTGCCTTAAAAAAAGAAGAAAAAAAAAATGAAATTCAGTGACTATTTCATTCTTTTAAAAAGTGTTTGTTGCTTCAACACAGTAACTTATAAACAACCTCCAGGCTTCCTTTAGCAGGCAGACTGATGAAAAATAAAAACCTTTCCAGACTGAGAAAGCGCTTTTCAGTTGTGTGCACAATGTGCATCAGACGGTCAGTGAAAGGATTGTGGGTGGTCCATGCTGTCTGAAGCTTAGACTAGGGGGTGTGTGGCCGACTGCCAAGTTTGATCTGTCAGCTATTTAGTTTAGTTTGGTTGAATTCAATACCTTGTATCCCTGAGTTCTGCCTTGACACCAGCGAAGCAGGGAGTTCCGTCTGGAGCTGCCATGAAGCCTCAGCGACCTGAGTCCTGATGGGAAATCCTCCTGTGTCCTGATGGGAAAGGAGATTCATGTCAGTTCTCTATTATCTGACAAATTATTATGTTTCTCATGAATGAATGGTGGAAAAAGAGGTAACACTGTTTGATTCACCTTGTCCTGTTGATCTTATTTGTCACATCTAAAACTGAAGAGTTGCATGTCTGTAGGAGTGAATTCTCCACTTTCTTATCTGTTGGACATGCATAGACACGCACACAGAATAAATCATTTGTGTCCGTGTGAGTTTGGTGTGCTAGCAAAGGAACAAATATTCAGTGAAATCCAGTCAACCGGATATTGTGCAAATGGAACCCGTTTACACACCTCTATTGGAGCTGGTCTTGTTGTTCTGTTGGTCTAAACTTACTGATTGAGTCTTGCTCTGAGAAGTTTGAAGATATTAGACACTGTTTACTGATATTTACTGTTAAATATTTTAGATGTGTAATCATACATATCCAAAAATGAGAGACTGAAAATAATTACTTTTTCTACTCACAAATTTTGTTGTCATAGTAGCTGAGGGTTGGGAAGTACCATTTACAACAACATCAGGGTAATCTGAGGGCAGCCAGCACAGGCTTCTGCAAGCAAAATGATGGAATGATCCATGAATGTAACATGGGTCACACTGTCTCTTTGACAGACTGCGGGCTGTAAACAATGAATCATTCAGAATCACTAAACAATGTTGTCTATCGGACAAATCAGATATGTCTGAGGCATGCATCAACTGTGCTCTGATTCACAATGAGTTCTTGATGGAACTCACCAGATGAACAGATAAACATGAATCAGACTGAATCTGAATCCATTTTTTGGTTTTGTTGGGAATTGAGAGAACTTTAGATTCCAAAGTTGGGAATCAATTCCATTCATAGAAATTGACTCCACTCTAACATGTTCAGACGTAACAGGTCCATTACCTTGATTTCCAAATCATGTCCCATGATTCATATAATAGACTTGAATCTTTTGATTCAGATCACCAAAAAACTCATATCCTGATTTATTCTGTGACTGTTCCATAATTACATCAGTAGGTAGCGATGAGTGAGCATCTGTTTGAGTACGGAGTGATTCATTCAATCACTCACTCACTCAAAAGATTCATTCCAAAACAAAGCTGCTATTAACTGAAACACCATCCAAGAACTAATTTAAAATACAGAGGAAAGGCAGCTAAAAGATACAGACATTTGTAATATCAATTTTAATATTGTAAAGTATATTGTTAACTCTTTACAATAAGGTTACATTTGGTAACATTAGTTAACTACATTAGCAAACATAAATTAACAATAAAAAAACTTCTATCACATTAACCTTCATGTTCATATTAATATCATGATTCACTAATAAATTATTGAAATCAAAAGATGTATCTGTTAATATTTAGCCTTTTAACTGTCACCCGTCCAACCCTAAGTTTACGTCACTATATTACAAATAAATCCTAATCTAATCATAACAAACTATACATTGTTGGAAAGGTCTAAGAGTCCTAAATAGATATTTTACCACTGTTTTTTGTTACAAATTATGTAGGAACAGTAATAGATGAATTTTTGACAAGAGTGCACCTCAAAAATCAACATCATAACAGTAGTTCTGACCTTTGTCACAAAAAGTCTTTCTTCGTTGCCTTCTTCTTTATCACACTTTAGAAATCATCATAAATTATATATCAATTGAAAACTTAAAACATCGAAATTCATCCTGTGAAAGCCATTTTAAAATTAGACATTGTATTACCATGGAAATGGTACATCAAAATCATAATACAAAATGTTTTCATTCATGAATTATAACAATTCAAGTTTGGATAGTGCATTTTCACATCTATGTTCAAAAATGGGGGTGACAGTTAAAGGGTTAATGGACCTCAGCTGACATAAACTGACAAATAACAGTTGCATTTGTATTAACTAATGTTAACAAAGATCAGTAAATACTGTAACAAATGTATTACACATTGTTAGTTAATGTTAGTTAATGCATTAACTAAAGTCAACTAATGGGACCTTATTGTGTTACTGGTTTATGTTATATTAAAGGGATAGTTCACCCAAAAATGAACATTCTGTCATTAATTACTCACCCTCATTCCAAACCCGTAAGACTTTCGTTCATCTTCGTAACACAAATTAAGGTATTTTTAATGAAATTTGAGAGCTTTCTGACCCTGCACAGACAACAATGCAACTACCACGTTTAAGGCCCAGAAAGGTAGTAAGGACATCGTTAAAATGGTCCGTGTGACATCAGTGATTCAACCTTAATTTTATGAAGCTATGCAAATACTTTTTGTGCACAAAGAAAACAAAAATAATGACTTTATTCAACAATTTCTTCTCTTTCAGTCAGTCTCCACCGTGCATTCACGAGAGTACCATGATGCATGCATTTTTTTTGTTTTAATGACAGAATTTTCATTTTTGGGTGAACTATCCCTTTAAATGTTTATATTGCACATTTATTGAATCTCAAATTTTAATGTATAGGATTCATTTTTGGCAATTTTTGACATGTCTGGTTAACACTCACCTTGACCTCTCTGTAGTACCAGAGATGTGCATTTCTCTTTTTCCCTTCATCTCATCTGTCCTCAGTTGATCTTCGGGTCCAGTTCTCTTCCCATAACCCTCCACTTGTTTCTCTAGGCCCTTCATTGCTGGCGCCCCCTGGTGGCTGCCTGTGACCTGCTTCAATTTTTGCTTGCTCTGCTCCAGCTCAACTCTGAGGCTCTCCAATTTACTTTCAACCTCCTGGTGACCCTGCAAGGCATTGGCTAGCTGTGTGCCCAGATCCTGCCTTGCTGCTCTTAAAGTACTTAACTCTTCCTCAGCTTCTGCCCTCAGTCTGTCTGAAACCACTAGTGCCACCTTCAGGTCAGCCTGGAATTGCTGCCACTCCTCACGTTCTGCCTACAGAAAGAGATAACAATAACAGAGTCATATTAATTGGTATGTTATTATTTTAAATATATATGAAGAGTTCAGGTGCAAAAGCTTCTAAGTGCCATTTAGAATATTCTTCTAAAATGAGCATTTTTCTCAGGCTCCTATGTTTACGTTCAGTTGTTTCACTTTAATGGCAATGAAAATAACCTATTCATTGCCATTAAAGTGAAATTACTGAACCTATACACAGGAGCCTGATAAAAATGCTCATTTTAAGAGAAGAATTTCAAACGGCACTTAGAGGCTTTATATATATATATATATATATATATATATATATATATAAAATTATTATAAATAATTAAAATAATGTTTTATAAAATGTTTTATAATAAAATAAAAATATATACAATATATTCAATATATATACCAATTTGATGGGAACACTGCTGTTCACACATGCCAAAAAAACCTGTTCCTCAAGGTGTCTTTACTCTATTCCGAAATACACAGTATTACTAGGAGGAAGTGAGTCTCTGGTCCTTGAGAGCAGAGCAGTAGACTGAGGATATGAATGTTTTCCTCTTGGATAGAGTTGTAACTCAGCTGTGAGTCTATGAGGTCGAAAGGTTTGTTGTGAATCTCACTGCTATGGTGATCATACTGTGCTGCTGTCCACTGCTCACTGTTTGCTAAACACACAATATGCTTACATTAAACTCCACTCTTAGAAATCTGAGCTTGTTCTGCACGTCTCAGCAAGATCAGTAATGAGTCCTCTTTCAAAGACATGAAACGCCTCCTGTACTATTTACATGCAGTGGTCCAGGGCCATTTCATATTTACACACACACACACACACACACACACACTCAGGAATCTTACTCCGCTTGCAGCCTTGAGCATGTCCTGGCGATAAAGTGATTTCTCAATAGTTAGAAGAAATACAAGAGCGATTCCCTAGAATGATAGCCCATATAAACACACAATTTTTTTTTCATAATCACAATTTAATAACTTCATGACTGATCATTCTTTCTCTTTCTTTCATCATCTATTTCATTTCTTGTCTCTCTCTATCTCATTAGAACTGACTCGTATTAGAGAGAAAATGACTCGTATTAACGACAAGCGACTGACTACTAAAGTTATCGAAGTGAGTAACTCAATATTGTGCAAATCTTTACAATAACATAAAACAGAAAAAGGTGAGGACAATAAGCAGGCAAAGTCATTTAGGACAAAAGATTCCAAATGTGGGGGAAAATTCATAAGAAATAAAAAAGAAAGAGTTAGACTAATAAGAAGAAAGGGTGGAGAACAATACACTGATACTATATGCATGTTATTATAGATCAGACGTAAGTTCCTTAGCCTGAAAAAGGTTGAAGACCCCAGCTTTGTCTAAACAAATAACACTGAAGGAAGATGGAAATAGAGTAGGAGGAGAGAGAGAGAGAGCAGGGAAAGTCTCAGGACCCTCTTCATCACCGAGGCCTCCAGACCCCAGCTGGAGCTGATTATAGCAAGAATACACGACATTACACTTTCTCTGACACACGTAAGAGTCTATCTGATATAGAAACACAGACATTGGGTGGTATTTAGGTATTTCTGTAATGTGTTTTAATTATAAACCCTTTTAAAATATTTGGCAAAACACAATGTAAAATTGTTGACTGCACACTTTGTGTAGGTTTGTGTAATTTTGTAAATAGTATTTTATGCAGCACAATTATTCTTTTTTAAATCTGTAATCTAACTTATTGACGTTACAATTAAAATTTCAAACCAATATTAAATGTCTTCTAAAGAATACACTACATGTCGTATAATATCTGAACAGATTTTAAAACACTAGGCATCATACATCTGCTGACTTGGTAAATGGCTATAGCAAAAAAACAAAAACAAAAAAAAACTGGACAGATACACTAAACGACTGAGAATCAGACATTCAAGTTGTTTGGAACAACAAACTCAGGCACAAACGTGCCTCGTTGCGATAAAACGCATGACAAATGAAAACAATGTTTTCTAAAATCAGCTCAAAATATCAAACATATCTGATATCCTCTGGAATCAGTTAGAATCAGAGTCTGTGCCTATTTTACACTATGCCATTTTCCGTAAAATCTGTCAGCTCTGACTGACCAAAATCTGCAAACTGTCTCTGACTTTCTGCATCTAGCATCAGGGCAAAAGTTGTGTAGTGTATTCCAGCCTTTTAAGGAAATGAAAAGACTAGTGATTATTAGTTATGAAAACATCCTCAGTGACTTCATAATGGTCTGTCACAGCAGAGATTTTCAAGCATTTTTCTTTCTGATGCAAAAGGAAGCTTTTCCTATTAGCCTGTTTAATTCCTGAACCATTTGCTCTGAAAAGACACTTCATTTTATTGATGAATAAGAACGGAGTGCAACAGCATTAACACATGTTGGCAATCATCCAACCTTGTTAAAGTCATTAAATTCTGTCTTTCTTTCTGCTCACACTCACAGCTTTCTAGTCATCCAGACAGGACAGAAAATGACTCCACCTCTCTCTCTCTCTCTCTCTCGCTCTCTGGACAGTGGTGATGTTTTAGACATCAGCTCATTGACTCAGTGGGATTTCTAAGGAAGTACCACACCCATGATGATAAGAAGTTGTTGCTCTTTTTTAGGGCTTTCGTACAGTGTGTGTAGGGGTGGATAGAGTGCGAGTCTCTCACCCTACTTGACAACCCCTCGCGCACACACACACACACTACATAATCGCTACACTCTACTACACACACAGAAAAGCACCCACAGACAAGTGCGTCTGACACAATGGTCTAATACACTGCGGAAAGCTTTTTCCAGCCTAACCCAAAGCCAGCGTGTGACTCCTGCATTCAGCACAGTCCATCTGGAACTGATCCGCCAGCTTCTTACGTTCATAATGTGTGTGTGTGTAAGACTGAAACAAAAACTGCAGATGAAGGGACCCACCACCACCCATCAAACACACACACACCCATAACATATTTTATGCTTTGTGAGTAAAACCATTGTTAACACATGGGTTTTAGCATTTTAGCAATGTCCAGCAGAGCGAGAGAGAGCTTGTTGACATTGCATGAGAGATTCAGGTCAAAATGAAACTGGGAATATTATAAAGAGTGACTCTAAATCTTATGAGTGAATATGAAAGTTGTGTGGTAGTGATTTAATACATGTTGTGCATCATCTTTGTCTTTTGGAGAAAGCGCACAACACCAAAGCAAAATGTAGCCCGATAAACATGCACACATGCTGGATGAAATCATGCTACAATTGCATTTATCAAGCTTTGTCAGTCTGACTTAAAAACAAATGAATAAACAAATAAACAAACATCAGAAAAATGCAAAACTATGATTTTAGTCAGATTAAAGAGTCATTTAATGACATTTTAAAGTCAACATGAACCGGAAATAGCGACTGACTTTACTTCTGTATTCTGACATATATCCAAGTGAAATGGCATCTTGAATGATGTATGTACAGCAGGATTTTTTGGGGGAATTTATTGGATTGTTGACATTTGCTAATTGCTGTGGTTGCTGAGGTTGCTGGTGGTGATGGATTATTGTTCTGCCCTTGCACCAGTGCACAAAACATCGATTGTGAGAGGGAGGGGAAGTTCATTTTTCTGATTAAAGATTATGACGGCACATTATTTTTAAAATTATATGCACAGATAAATAATTTATAATAAACACTGCAACATTCCATAAAAAATAAGAATGTCGATTTGATTTGGTGACATTAAAAAGATCAGTTGGATAACTAGTCCTCCGACTAAGCCTGGTTTCTCCCAAGGTTTTTTCTCCATTTCTGTCACCTGATGGAGTTCCTTGCCACTGTCGCCTTTGTCTTCCTTACTTGGGGTCTAAAAGACACTTAATAATCAGCAATATTATTTAACTGCACTGAGAGCAAAACTTGAACTGAATTGAGCTGAATAATGACACTATCGTCTGAATTTTACACAGTTATTGAACTGAACTGAACCAACACTGAACAGACTGGAGCTGAATAATGACACTATTGTCTTGCCACAGCTGCTTTATAGCAGAATTTGGATTTGTCTCATTTTTGAAGTTTGCATGATTGATTTAGCTATTTTCCTGTTTAGTACTGTAGAGCTGCTGTGAAATAATCTCTGTTGTAAGACGCGGTATATAAAAAAGGTGACTTGACTTGTCATAATATAAATTTGATTTGTGTTGAATTGTAAAGATATGTCCACTTACAGAAGGCTGGGCAGTAACACACACTCACTCTGTTGTTTGGTCAGTGAGTTGTTACATGCTGACTTCTGCTGTCACAGTGGCCAAACAAAAAAGTTTTGTTCTTGCAAGAGCTGAACAGAATTCCCCACATCCCTCTCAGTATCTTCCGTTCACTCCCTGTTTCCATCTGTGTCTCAGTCACTCCTACTTCTGCAGGCCTGACACCCTGTATAGCTACTTTAAGACCAGAGAACTTTTTCTTGTTTACAGGTTGCTGTAACTAATTTGAATAAACTTTCTTTTTCTTTCATACTAAATCTATCTATTCGGAAATCTATGCAAGAGATAATGATTTCCTTTGCTGCCCCTTTCTTTATCAATTTTTCTCTTTTCTGCCTCCTCATTCCTGTCAAAAATATTTTTTTTTTATCTGATTTCTTGAGACTACCAGATTAGGCCCATGTTAGAGAACCATAACATAAACACACACGCTCACAAAAACAATGTCCATTCCTCAGCTAAGACAGGAAAGGAGTCATTTGTAGGATTGCATGTCCCATAAGCCTTTGCTGAAGCTGACAGGCTGTTATCAGACAATCCTTGACCTGCACCTCCGGGAACAATCTGACTTCCTGTTGCGTCTTCAAAAGAGGGAATTTTAGAAACCAAAGTGTAAAGCACAACCTTAACGTCAGGGTTTGGAGCAGCTGATACACAATGTGTCAGTTGAGAGTACATGGATACTACAAAAAGAAGTAAATGTGAGTCACCTGAATCTTCTCCTTACAACTTCTCAATTCCTCCTTCATCTTCTCCCTCTCCACCAGAAAACATTTTAACAGATCTGAAAAACATACAAAAAAGTAATTCTCAATATTAATCACATTATAAATAATATACATATTTGCTAAGCACATAATAAAGCAATAAACCACAAAAGGAAGTGTGTTACATTAAGTTTACAACAGTATTAAAACCATTGCAATGCATGACCTCAAATGGTTTATTGCCTTTATAAAACCACAGCAACAGCAATATGATAAAAGTGATACAAATGTTTAATAAATAAATAAAATCTGTAAACAACAGATGTGAATAAAAATCTATAAAGGTATTAATGGTTTTCAAGGTTATTTTTTTACATTGGATATCAAATGGCAACCCAACAATAAAAAATAAATAAATAAATAAATAAATAAGTAATATTTGATGTACTCTGGGTTGTATTTCCTTTTACCTTCCACAGTTGTGTTCAGGGTTTTCAAAAATGTCAAAATCTTTTGCCAAGAGATTTCAACAACAAAAGACAAGCCAAATATAAATATGCACGCTTATTTGGTTAACTGCATTTTATTATTTGCATGTAGCATTTTTTTCCTCCCTGCTGTCTATGATCAGAACAGACTAGCAGCACTAGTTGAGACCCACGAATGTATGTACAGTAATACATTGAGAATGTTATTACACGTACGTGTGGAACACGTATTCAACATGAATTCAACAGTATATGTAGTTCATGTAAATATGTGCATGCTTCGTCTAAAGAATGAATGGACATAGCATGACTGTCTGACTCACCATTTAATGTGTGCGTGGATTCTTCAATGTTGTTAAGCTGCAGCGTGTTCAAACACTCCTGTAGGAGTTTTGCGTCCACTTCTGTGTCTCCATTCACACACACATCTGAGGGATGAGACACCTGCCCAAGGGATTCTGTCCTCTTAAGTCCCTCCTCAGCCTCCTTCGCAGGCCCTGTCCTGCAGTCCAACAATGGCTCATCATTCTGATTGGTGGAGCTCAGAGCATTTTGAGCTGTTTCAGAGGTGGCTGTGCTTGTACAGTTGGAAACGCACACCAGTTCAGTGGTTGGTGAGCAGGTAGTAACAACACTATATGGCGAGGTGGGAGGTGTTTCAAACGTTTCCACAGCAATGCCTGTAGAGAGACAGAGGTGGAGCTCTCAGAACTGACAAATGTCTCTTAAAATAAAACATTTCCTGACATGATAAATTGTGCGTGTAGATTAGCCTATCACAGAAATGAAACTTTATTTCCGTTATTCATGGGATGCTCAGAATAAGGTTAATATTCATGGTTTCAGGGGACAAGAAGACACTGTCTGGGTACAGAATTATGTGACTACTTTTTTGTCTCTTTATCTGGATAGATGACACTACTATCAACACTACTTTCCTAATCACATTTTTTCTGGTTTTCCAGTAAAATATCTAAACATCCTTTAAAAGAATGATTCAAGTTTTTTTTTTATTGCATTTTAAAGTGCATTTTGAAATAATAATTAAAAAAGAATTACATATAAAATGTCCTTTATCCTTCTGGCCCTATTTTAAGCATATCTATTAAGAACATTTCTTTTCTTTTCCTTCTCAGATCAGTCAACTTAGTAAGAATTCTGTATGAAGGATATAATATTTTAAGTACAATTTTTGCATTATTTTGAGAGACTATGGAACCTCTTTGCACCTCTTTGTTACCTCTATGTTTTTTTTTTTTTTTGCTATTCCCTTAAGCTCTGTAAAACCCATCATCAAACAATGTTGTATATAATTCCCATTGCTATGTTGCAATAAAAACAAAAGAAAATCAATTTATTTTTCAACTTAAAATTTTGAAAAACAACTTAAAATTTTGACTGTTCTTCACACAAAGCTTCATAAATACTAAATTTATGACACTTGCGCCATGTACAAAAGCAAGTCACACAGGTTTGGAATGAGTAAATGGGTAATTTGGGTGAACTAATCATTTAATAAATACATTTTCTAAAAAAAAAAAAAGGATACACAATTAAAATAAAAAAAGGTTTCACAATTTGCTTTGTTTGAATACGAACCAACAGGAACAGATTTTGATTGAATGTGTGTGAGTGTGTGTGTGGGTGTTCTTCATTAAGAAGCCTTTGTCGTCTCCCTTGGTGGGAAAGGTTTGCTGAGTCAGTGAGTCTGAGGGCTCTGGACACCACCAATAACAGGGAAGAATGTACAATACAGTATTCCAATAATGACTCTCTCTCTCTCTCTCTCTCTCTCTCCAATACATTTAATAATTCTCCTGCAGTTCTTTCTTTTTCAGTATTCAGCATTCACATATCTGCAATCTATGCTTCACACAGCACTCTTTTCTTTCTTTCTTTCTTTCTTTCTTTCTTTTTTATGTTTATATATCTCTCTTTGTGTCTGTTGTTATTTTTTCTTGTGTGAAAAATACTTTTGTATATCCCTGAGCCTTGGGGGGTATCTCAATAAAACTCCAAATATGTGTGTGTGTGTGTGTGTGTGTGTGCTTGTTGTCAAAAGCTAGTTACCTGAAGATCCATGTCGTTCTTTTCCAGAGTTATTTCCCATGTTACCAACAGCTTGTTTCACTCTAGAGGATGAGTTAAAAAAAAACACATAGTTTATTTACACACATGTGGTCTATGTCCAACTCTTTATCCAATATTCAAATAACAGAGTGGTGTTGCCAAATCTACATATCAATAACTCTAAAGATACGTATAAAAAAGATTTTGTATTAGTGTCTCTGCTCATACTGAGTTCAGAGATATTCAGAAAGCTCTGCACCAATGGCAGGGAAATTTGAATGAGGTTTGTGGTAAAGTTTGCATGAAAATGCAAAAGCCCATGGATAGTGCTAAACTTACATTACTGTGAGAGACCAGGGAGTGTTGTAACACATTTTGTTTCTATGTCAATTCAAAATAATTAACATATAGAATACAAAATTGGGTCTTGTATGGGAAGGATAGATTGATAATCTGTTTGACCTATTAATACTCACAGTTTTTACTGGTTGTCATAATATCAAGACTACTGATAAATGGCACCATTTGGTTGGCCTCTAAAGAACAGCACCCAGCAATGCCATTACATCACTGTATGTTCAACAGGTAAAGTAAATTGTATTGTTTGCATAATAACTTTTTATAGCCACTCAGTCTGAAGTGAACAATGTATAGGATATTAAACGTAGCAGTCAGTGAGAACCAAAACAAACATGGAATTAAATTTGCTACCATTTTGATCCCAACAGAACTAGCACACATGACTTATTTTAAGCATTACTGTTATTAATATTGATACTAACAATTTTAATAACGTAATTGTTTTTTATTGCTGTAGTCTGTAAAAATATTTTGTAGTCTAATCAGTTTAATGAATTAATACTGTTGTAATAGAACAGATTAGGATTAAAACAATAATTACCCACTGCATTTTTTTTTTACATTTCTAATTGGTTAAAATTTACAACCGTTACAATACCAGTCTCTCCTACTTTAGGTAATTTAATATCACTTATAATATCATTTTAATGAACCAGCAACCTTTAATAAGTTAATGAAGTCGTAATAACAACAACTTTAAAGCAATAAAAGCAAGGAATTAACAGATTACACGGACAGACAGCATTACTATATAGGAGAAAATTACCACAAATACTTTTTATTCAAATGACTAATACGACAACGAAAACAATAATAATGGATAGTTTTGTTGCTTACACACCTAATCGAAGGTCTTGTATTCACCGGGACTGACTTCCAAGTCTTACATGTTGTCGCTGGTGGAGTCGCACCGCTTCACGGGACGAGAGCAGATCATGAGCAGACTGCAGTCAGGATGTGGGTATGAAGCCCGGTTAAAAACTGTCCTTTTGCCCCCTCATGAGGACTGAGGAGTAGTCTACTACTGGAGACAGCGTGAACTAGATCTACAGCTTCATTCAAATGATCTTACTGTCCTCAGCTTTTGAAGAAGCGACAAGTTACATATAACAGCCTATGTAAACACCCTTAAAATTTCTGAGTTTCTTTCCATCAGGAGTTACGTGTCACATTCTTCTCATTAACATCATAATTATTAAGGGTTTATGCTAGTTCAGGGGTATAATTTATAAAGCTTAACAAACTCTACAGGCGGCCTGTCAGTTCACCTTAACCTTAACTTCTGACCTGATGCTGACCCTAATCCTAATTAAAGGCTTACCTTGAGGAGCAACAGAAGTTTCAGATAATGTTGTTTAGCCTACAGCTTACCTGACCTAAATGACTGCAATGCAATAAGCTTAAGTTATTTTTTTTATCGCAATAAAAAAACGCACCATGAAACTAAGTGACTTTAAAAAAAAAGGCTAAGAAAAATATTTATTTTTAAATTTATTTTAAATTTTTATTTGCACAATATGTAAATGAGTACACAGCTAAATTATACAATATTTTGTATTTATTGTTTATAAGATAGACACTGTTATTAGGGCTGTAATACTGTAGCCATATAAAACAGCTAAAATAAGCAATTTAAAAAGATTATACATAATACAAAATATAGCAGAACAAGCATAACAAATATCTGCATGTAGTTGCATTCTGTGTGATGTAGACAGTACTGTTTTTGAACACACCATAGTCTCGACTTGAAAACCAAACCGATAAATCATCTCCTGACTCATTCACAGCCTACCTGTATGTTTACATCTCATTTACAAGCCCTAGTAAATAAATACTGCAAACTAATCTTCAGGAAGTGGTTTAGCTTAGGAAACATGCCTGTCACAGTGGGTGTTATTGTGACTGTAAATACATTTCTAAGTAAAGAGCCAGTCATTAGGATGCCATTGACCGACGTGGCGTGCAAATTGTGCTTGGTATGTGGGCTTGATTAAGCATATTAAAATTCAGTGGATTTTAGAATATCGCTCGCCCAAGCATGACATCATCACTCCAATATGCCTGTATATTTAGAGAGATTTTAAGAAAATGCAGGTGATTTTCACAAGGATGTCAACTTAATGTATGACTCATCAGCAAACCGACAGTTGGTCTTTATCACAGATCTGCTGAATCATTTGTGGAACTCCGGCCAACCTCATAAATACACACGATCTAATCAGGGCAAACCGGCTTTCTTGTACAAAGGCACTTTCCAAATAACTACAGACTAAATTATTGACTATGCTCCATCTTACACAGTAAGACCTCACAAGTCCCTTGTATGGCTGAAGGTTTTTTTCATATGTCAGGTGATGCCTTCACAGGTTGCTCGGTGTCACCTGTGTTTTTGATTGGTTGACCCTGTTCATCTTTTTTGATGGATGCCATTGAAGTATTGGCTGAAGCCAGACGGGCTCGACCTGGGGAACCTGGGCTATCGACATTAATGGCAGGTTTGGACATCCAGTGCAGGATGCGTGTGGAGGGACGGTGGTGAACAGCGAGTTGGCGAGAGCTGTATCCAGACATCGCAATTCCCAATGCACCCAGAAAAACAGCCACCCGCGGCACTGCGAGGTCGTGAGCTCTTTGGGTCACAGTCTGTACAGCGGACGTCTGAAAGAGAGTGGAAATACATGGTTATATTGTATGATGAACTGACAAACATTAATCTTCAGATCATGTTTAATTAGAAACACCTTAACCTGCCTGACTGATGACTCATTTCATTTTTCTGTGAAATATTAAATGTTTAAATAATTACACTAAATCATGATAATTCTATAACAACTTAAAATGGATTGTAACAGTTCTCTAATGGGCAATTAAAGGCCTAATTTGAGATAATGGCAAATGAAATCAGACCATGTGGAACATTGTAAAAATTCTTGAATTATAGAACAAAAAGATTATTCACTATTACATCAACATCCAGTCAGCTTTATGAATTTAGCCCTGCAGTTCTGCCCAAATTTAGGTGTAAATACACATATTATACATACACAAAACTAAAAACATCTGGAGATGATTCAGTTTATCTGTACACTTCTGCAGTTTTTTTATTCATTAGATTCTTTTACTCACCTGCAAGTAGCGGATGTGTCCTAAAGTAGGACGTGGGAGACCAAAAAACATATCAATTTAGTCCCTAGGCCTCGGAACTTTGTTTGTGAGCAGGACCTCTTCCTCTGGTTCCTTGTTTCTCTCTTTCTGACAGAAAGAAGCTTCTCAAAGGATAGAGCTCATTCAGGTAGGACTGCACGTCTATCACTGTCTTGCTCTGATTAGAGCTTATATAGAGAGAGACCCCGTCTGTCTGTCTCTGTCTCAATGAGATTACCAAAATGAGGCTAGCACGCACTTGGCCATGCTAGCTATGACGACAGTGGCGACAGTGAGGGATGCGGGGTTAAGTTGTTGTGAAGGACGACATCCTTGTATAGCTTGGCATGTGTAAAAGCCGGAAAGGGCTATAAAGTCTAGTCACACAGGTCAGAGGTGACCCAGTTATCAGAACAAAAACAAAACAAAATTAAATTAAAAAAACAACTAAATTAAAAAAAATTGAATAATTTTGAATATATTTATTTTAAAATGTTTTAAAATGTAATTTATTTCTGCGATGACAGTGAATAACAGTTTTCAGCAGCCATTACCTCAGTCTTCAGTGTCACATGATCCTTCAGAAATCATTCTTAATATGCTGATTTGGTGCTCAAGAAACATTTATGATTACCAGTGTTGAAAATTATTGTGAAGCTTAATATTTTTACTGTAGCTCAAACATTAATGTAATGCAATAAATGCAATGGAAAGGGATACATTTTTTCTGACCCACAGGCTTATGGATGCTAGTGAAGATCCTAGAAACAAAAACAGTATATTGTAGATGTTTTTGCCACCATTTTGTCTCACTTACTCACCTAGTTAAATATCTGTTTGTTGCTACACTTCAAAATGAACCTGTCTGGAGTTTTTGCCTAAGGGTAGAAAACATAATAAACAGGGGACAGCAGAATATTGTCTTTCCCAACACAGTACTATAGACCCTTCAACCGCACAATGTTTTATCTGTCTGTGTTCAGGGCCTCACTGGGGACTGACAAATCTTGTGTTTTATGAGGACCTGTTAAATAAACAGGCCTCACTCAGTGGCAGATCATTTAGTATGTTTAAATTAAATTGCTTTTCTGAGCACTTCTGACTGGCAGATCTTTGCTCCACCTCTTTGCAGGATTGCCTCTCATCTTCTGAGTGGATATTCAGGCCTGATCCATAAACCGTAAACCAATAAACTGCGATATTAAAGCTGCAGTGAGCCTTTAGTCTGATGATATGCTGCGTTTACTGCTACAACAAGATGATTAGCAATTTTATTTTGTTTTTTTCAGCTGCTGTAATACCATCACACCTGCTGTGTCCTCCTCACCATATCAAGGAAATATTTCTGTGAAAAATGGCAGGGTTATTATTTCCAAACACTGTAACCTAATGGGAAACAATAAAAAATCATTCTCTGTCTGAGCCAACCCAGATCCATGTGATCCTATAATGGCATCCAAGTCTATGTTGTCGGTTGCCTTGTGTCGCAGATTAGCACAAACACACATGGAGCAGTCTAGAGACGCTTGTATAGCTAAAGTCATTCTTCCTTGACGTCATGGATAAGCCATCGAATCAGTTTAAATGGATCATAGAATGTAGTGCACTGGTAGGTATATCAAATAACCACTGAAAACAAGCACACATTTGGTTTTTCTTTCACAAATTGGATTAAAACTTTAAGAAATATCTTTACAGACGTTTTTCTAGTCACACTGATGGTCACAGTGGCTTGTCACATTGATGGCCCAAAGTAGCTCATTGAAAAGAAAAAGAAAATGTAAATGAGGCACTAGTTTGGGTAAATGATGTTAACGAGCAGTCTAGTGTGCAAAAGCTTTAATGTCATGATCCAAACAGGCGGTGAGATCAGTGAGGGTCTGCCGACGTTCTGATGTTAAGATAATTAGCCGCTAAGAGGCTAAACCACAGACTCCTCATAATGAGCTGAGGAAGATCCAGTGTCACGGTCAATAACAATACTTTAGTATTTGTCTTGCAGAACTATACATTCTCTGAGAGTGTGCTGGTACCATCTGAAGAAAGAATTAGCAGCAGAGAATGCGTAAAAATATCTTTTTCTTAAGTAATTATTAATGTGAAGGCAAGATAAACTAGAATATCATTCTGGGTCTTCAAAAGGAATCCAAATTGTTGCTGAAGCTGACTGATCCCAAGTTTCTTGAAATCCTTGACTATAAAACAGCATGACTGAAGATCTCTTTCATAATGAGATATTACAATCAGAGACCTGCTGGTTATTCACAGTCATTTTCCTCTCAGGCGCTGAATCTGGGGGCGTCATGTCCTCTGCTGCCTCTGCATGGGCAGAATCTTGGCCAGCCAATACTCAATAAGTGTGCAGACTACCGAAACCTCATCTGTAGAACAAGAAAGAGAAAGAAAGGATCATGTAGTAGATTTATGTGTGTTCTAATGTTTTTGCTAAAGTTTTTATCTATTTATGTTTTCTTCTGTCTGAATTTGGTTGATATTTTGGACAGAACGCTCTTATAAAAGAGATTAAAATCACAATGGGACCAAATAACTGCTATATAATAAAAATTGCACCATGGCACCTGTATTTACATACAATTTTTTGTTATTAGGATGTCTGAGGGAAACCACACTGCTGCAATAACAGAGTAACAGGGTCAATGACCTGCTGGTGGAAGTAATGGTGTATGGGTGAAAAAAATGGATAAATGGTATGTCCTGTGGTTGTCTTGGAGACAGAGGCTATGTTTAGGAGTCACCATGGACACCTGTGCGGAATGTCCTGAATCCGCTGGCTGCTTGTAGCTTCTCAGAAAAACACTGATCATCTTGTTAAGGTCTAATCTGACTTCACAATCGCACGTACACAGACATACATACATGCAAAGTCATTCGAGAACACTATAGGCACATTCTTTGTAATCTTTCTTTGTATCTATCTATCTATCTATCTATCTATCTATCTATCGTTTTCCTCACTTTAATACATGAATGAAAGTATTAACTTCTTTCAAAAAAAATTTTTTGACCTCAAACTTTTGAACAATGGTGTATTTGTAGGCATTTTAGTTGTATAAATTAACATTTTTTGTTAAAAAAAAATCATTTGGCTGTAAGATCAAATGATGAGTGCAGAAAGGCATAAAAAATGTGGCTAATATTACTTTTTTCTTTGAGTTTTATTCTATTGTTTGCAACCATAACTATGAGTCAAAAACATATATGCTTGATGTTCAGACATGTGAGCACCCTCACTCACCTACAGGTAATATGCTTGTTTCTCTGAATTCTTCCAGCTGTGATTTTAACTGCCCTTCATTCTTCACCAGTACAGCCCTAAATCCACACAGCTTAGAGATCTCAGCAGGGGGCAGCGTCCTGCCTGAGAGACGAGAGAACAGAGCCTCCGCTGCAGTGAGGGAAAGAGAGGGGCTGCTTTCTACACAGGAGCCTGAAGAGTTGAGTAGAAGTTTATTTTATTGCTACCATATATCAATAAACACATTTATTCAACAAAGATGCATTGCATTTTTACATTGTTAAAAATATTTCCGTTTCATATAAACGCTGTTTTTTTTAAACTTTATATTCATTATAGAATCAAACCCAAATCAGCATATTAGAACGATTTCTGAAGGATCATGCGACACAATGGCTGAGTAACGGCTGTAAAAATTCGGATTTGCCATCACAGGAATAAATTACATTTTAAAATATATTGTAGTAGTAATTCATAATTTTAAATTGTAGAAATATTTCATAATATTACTGTTTTTACTTTATTTTTAATCAAATAAATGCAGCCTGGGTGAGAATAAGATAAATATTAATGACTCCAAACTTTGGAGTGGTAGTGTATATTTAATGTCCTCAATGTCCTTAATATCCTCAATGTAAAAAATAAATAAATTAAATGTATAGTAAAATGTTATACCAGAGGATTTGAGATCAGAGAGGTAGATCTCCTGTGTGGTATGAAGGAAGTCGAGCACCTCCTCTGAATTTCCATCTCCACTCTGTGCGTACGTGAATTCAACAGCTCTTGCTCGAGGCACCAATCCAAGAGCAAGGACTTTCTCTTTGTGACGTTTTTTCTTCATCTTCCTCTTTTTGTTCTTGCTGAGCTGCTCTGTGCTGACAGAGCTTCCAGTGTCCCCTTTATCACTGGGATGTGCATAATCTGGCTGGCCCAGTACAGCGCCCTCTGCTGGAGGGGTGGATACTTCCTCTGAGGTATTGGGTAACACTATTTTCTTTCTCCTCCTTTTCCTCTTCTTATGGTCATCAGCATCTGAAAAATCCAAAAATGACTCATTGGTGAGGAGGATTATGGATTTTCTCACAGCATTAGAATTATTACAAAGGGTTTTTAAATCCAACAGGCATCAAGCTCCATTCTCTTGAGAAAGAGGTTTAAAGTGGTTGATTTGCCATGAACAGATTTAAATAAATTCACTATAACAACTGAATGACATCAGTTACAGCCTCATTACATTTACATTTATGCTCTTGGTAAACTCTTTCAAATAAAAAGCATCCTACAAGAAATGTGTACGTACTATAAGAGGCAATTACCAGAGTGGAGAGCGCGCACACTCTCTCTCTCTCTCTCTCTCTCTCTCTCTCACACACACACACACACACACACACACAC
>JAFVLL020030949.1:26437-47368 GCA_021397915.2 Tor tambroides
ACAGAAACCTTTTTGCATTTTTACATTTTAAGATAAACTTCATTTAGTATTTTTAATAATTTATTTCCCTTGTGAGGACCGGCCAAATGTCCTCATAAAGTCAAAAATCTCAGGCTTTACTATCCTTGTGGGGACATCTGGTCTTCACAAGTATAGCTAAATAAGCACACACACACACACACACACACACACACACACACACATATATCTTTTGCCCTTTCAGTAGTTTTCTGCAGGCTTTTCAAGCTCCTCAGGACTATACAAACACACTGAGATGTGCTGAGCTATTGATTTATTTCATCTGTATTCAGAGCCGAGAAACTGACCGCACATCTGAGCAACACACTGCAGGAAGCAAAGATTCAGCACATCAGCATACAGCTCATACAATGAGACCGGTTTGTAATAAAGGAGGGACAAGTGAAGCCTCAATAACATGGACAGTGTGTGTGTGAGAGAGTTGTGAGTGAAGTTATTGCTGCTCTGCAGGTCCATTGAGGTCTAGTCAGATCAATAGCAACAAAAAGACAGTAGGAGGAGGAAATCTGCAGAGCTTTTTATTGAAAGAGGAGAGGAGTACAACATGGACAATAAGCCAAATACTGCACCTGAATTAAAAAATTCACAATTGTGGGATGAGTAATGTGTCATAAAAAATGTCACCTCCGGTCTGACTACCTTGTTTCAATAATTCTGTGACATACAAATTACTAATTTTGTGTCTTTTTCAAGATGAGAAATCCAAGATGTTTTTGAATAAGGTTGTTAATTCTGAGTTTTTATTCAGGGTGCAGTGGCTTAATAATATGCTCCACTGAATCAAATGATTTCATCATTTTGATTCACAACAAGAGATGCACAAAATAAACTGAAAAATCACCCAAATTTTAAAAACAAAACTGATCAGTCTAAATAATTCAAAAGTAAAATATAAAACAGGATATCAATATACAGCTGCAGGATGGCTAATTTTATCCACAGTGACTAATAATATGTCAGGATTATTTGCAGGTATCACTAGGATCACTTCACCACAACTACTGATATCCATTTCCTGCTGGAGAGTGTGATTAAAAGAGAAATCAAATAAAAGGAGGGATGGTGATATTTTTAATCTAAGAGATGAAGTGTTATTAATCAGATTCAACAGGGTTGTTAACAACTCACCGGCTGGGCTGTCCTCTGAGTCAGTGGGATCTGGATTGGGTGATGCGACCAAATCCTCCCCACTATTAATGAGGTAGCCTTCAGGAGGAGGTAGAACAGTGTAGAGCTTTTTGCCTTGTACAGCTGTACTCTTCTCATTACCTAAAAGAGGGAGAGAAAGAAAGAGCAGTCAATTCCCTTTGTTAAAAATTCAAAGGAATACTTCGCCCAAAAAAAGAAAATTAGCTGAAAATGCACTCAACCTCAGGCCATTCAAGATGTAGATGGGTTTCTTCATAAGGACAGATTTGGAGAAATCTAGCATCACTTGCTCACCAATGGATCCTCTGTAGTGAACAAAACAAAACAGCTGACAAAAACATCAAATAATCCACAAGTGATCACTGCAGAGGATCTATTGGTCAGAAAGCAATGCTAAATTTCTCCAAATCTGTTCCAGTAAAGAAACAAACTCATCTACATCTTGGATGGCCCAAGGGTGAGCGCATTTTCATTTTTTGGGTGATCTATTCTTTTAATGACTTAAGCAAGTATGAAGCAAACTCCGACCCGACTTCTTGGGTGGGATGGACTGAGATCTCTCTACAGATGGCACAGGTGCAAGTATGCTCCGCTCCTGAGCAGTAGGTTGCAGTACACTCTGCTCTTGGGCTGCAGGATACAGTCTTTGCAGGACCTTAGACTGGAATACTAATTCAGAACATGTATATATATTTTTGACATGTCTAGACAATTCTTGATGCACAATCTAGAATTTTTGTTATACTTTTTATATTCCACGCATGAAAGCCAAATTAATGAAGCTCGTTTATAGTCAAGCCCCTGAGTATAGGGAGGTCAACAACAAAAAAAACACATGCAGCGTGTAAGGTCCTGTAGCACGTGGGCATTGTAATCATTTAAACATACAGTTTTATTCAGTGCTTCCTTCTTACCTTCTTTTCTGACAGACATATCAGCAGCAGAAATTTATGACCTTTTTCCTCAAGCGTATACAAAATTTCACACCATTATTATAATTACAATATACATTTCGAACAGGTGTAAATAGTGGGTCAATACCCAGTGAATAGTAAAACGCCACTCAAGTTGTCCATCTTTAATTTCTGACTGTTTTTCACATTTAATATGGATGCAGGATATAAAATGTAACACATAAGAAAATAAGCAAGATAATCGCACATATATGCCATAAAACTGCAAAGAAAATCCCGCCGTGCTGCTGCTTTGCGTTGTTGTACTTCCGACCTCATCATGATGGCGACTGAGCGTGCAGCGTCCTAAACTCCGCCATCCAGCGGCGCGGACAAGCGCTACAGCAGCTCCAGGGACCGCCGCATCTGCACCCGCGGGGCGGCGACTGCTAAGCACATGCACTCTCAAAACTTCGTTGCCATCCTCACCATGTAGCCGCAAGCTCAAGGAATACCTAGAATGTCAGCGTGGAAGAAGGTACGTTCAGCAAATTGTGCATACTTGTTTCTTGAAACGCGCAGAAGAAAACAAAAGTGTACTCTACTCTAACGAGCCTGTGTGCGGCGGCACGCGGGATGCAGAGCTCGGCATTACATCACTCACCTGCCGAGAGAAGGCGTGACACTTTCACCTGTCGAATTTCAAGTGGATTCAACCAAAATTCCGAACATTTGCTTATCTAGGTTTGACAGAAATGTAACTTTTATTATTATCCAAGTTTATTTAACATTTTATTTAACAGTATATTTAACATTCTTGAGCATTGATCATGATTCATGACTTGTAAACAACTTCTTAACGTCTTTGTTTGTAACTGGCTAGTGCAATTTTTTAAAACGGCTAATTATCCATTCTTATTATGCATGCAAGATTAAATATGTATATCTAAAACAACATTTTGTAGTGTAAACTCCTATGCAAATTGCAGTGATACAGTTTATAGTCATCCAGTATTATGTAAAGGTCAGATTCTGAGAATTGATAATTGAAACAATTTAATTGACCGACCACTAATCTGAATATTTAGGGTGACAAATTCTTCAGTGTTGGGAAAACATGAAATGTTTAATTTATCAGAATCAGATGACGTTAGATATTTAATTGTATATGCAGGTTTCCATTATTATTACATGTAGATTACCTTTGCCATCATCTAACACTCAAAGTTAATCTTTAAAAACACTAAGACTTTAATAACACTGTTAAATGTGATCAAAAGGTATATACATTTTTATAATGTACATTATAATGTTGTGAAGACTAAATTCACATTTAACACATTTAATTTTATTTTATTTTTTAATTTATTTAGAAAAAAATAGTATGGAATTTAAGTTTCATCCATTTATGAGTGAGTTATCAGCCATAACATAATTATTCAATATCAGGTCTAACCTACAATCAATCAGTGATGTAAAGAAAAATTCACATTTGTTGTCACCCAAGTTGAGATGACATTCACACCTCAGTCCAGTTGAGAAGTAATTGATGCTGTTGGGTTAACAGTGGCAGGCTGTGGCTGTGTGTGTGTAGCTTTTGCTGGAAAAGCTTAAGGATTCAAAGATTGCTTCCTATCCTACTCTGCAAATGTGTGTGTGTGTGTGACTGCGAAAGAGCAAATTTGACAAAATATGCATCCATTATCTAAGCTGTTCTATAAAATGACTCTAAGATGCCCATTTTAAACATATTACATAAGCCAGCAGCAGATGCAGTACAAAGCTTCCCAGATGCAGCTGTCTGTCAATGTAAGTGCAGGGTGCAGCATTCATTTGCAGTTTCAAACACCGGCTCTACAGAAATAACTCAGACTGGCAGAATCAGCCTTCTCTGTATCTTGCACTTATGCTGATAGACAGCACATTTAACTGGGGATCTGAAGGGTTCTGTGGTCCATGCTGAGAGTTTATTAAAGCTTCTTATTTAGCTACTTTACCTGAAAATATCTTTAAAACATTGTTTATTCAGTTCAGTGACTTGACTTTAAAAAATACTTCAAATCGTTTTAACACAGGTGTGGAATTTTTTTCTAGTTACTTGGGATGCAGTCAGTGATGAGCCAATATTAGAATTTGGTCAATTGTTGTTGAGCATTTCACCAATATTTAATATTAGCAATTTCAGAATTGTAGTTTAATTAGAGTTTAATGTTGGTTTAATTGGTGAGTTGCAACTTCTGCAGTAAATGTTTTATTTTTTATTTTTTTATTGTATAATGAGCACTAAACTGCATATTTGACTAAACTTTAATAGTCCATCCCTACTACAGGTTATGATGTGGGTCATAATGCAGGTTCCTCTATTGTTGTTTCCCTAGTTGTCTTGGAGGTGAAGCCTTTTGAATAAATTACTCCATGGGATTGCCTTTATTTTTAGCTCATAACTGGAACTATAAAATGTGTTATGACAGGAGAACTCATGGACATAGAGCCGCAAGATGCTTTTCGTGTTTCGCATGTGTGCTTGTGTCATCAGCTTGAATGGCAGCTAAACTTAGTGTTTGTGTGTGTGTGTGTCTGTAAGCTATGTGTCGTTGCTTTTCCCATTCATAATGCAGGCATGTGTTAGTGCTTCTGTGGAAGCTTTGCTGCCCAGCAAGTTAAGTACAGGAAATAGTGAGAGGATGACACGAAAATGAATGACTGAACAAATTAATGAATTAATGAGGCAGGGTGAGTGGGTTTCTATAGTTAGTCTTCGTCCACAAACATGTTTCCGTGCTGTGCTGCACTGTGAAACATGCTTGTTAATCTCATGTGTGTTAACCCTCACTTATTGTATATAACCCTCAATGGTCTCAGAGATCATTTCATTATCTTGAAAAAATACGTAAAGTAACATTGAAATATCAGATTGACATTACTAGAATGGAATGTGCAATATATTGTTTCCATGGTTAGTGGTCGATATTAGAGAATTTTTGTATTTATTGGTATCAGTCAATACAGAACATTTAATGGTTCATGCTCATTTCCTCTATTTTTATGTTTAGATTATTTAGTGCATCATCTTAAGCAACACTTACTTAAAGTTAAGCTTTAAAAATTCTAATAATTTAAGAAGACAAAATTAATCTTTCGCATATCTCAAAACAGATATCCATTTTTAGTACTGTAAATTACAGTACTATGATGCCTAAATTCACTTGAGTTATTTAAAACATGTAATTTTGGTTTTTAGTGTTTTATTGTTTTTTTTTTTTATTTGCACAGAATAATATACATTTTGTTTTACTGCCCATTTATCAGTTTTAAACCATAACATGAAAATATTGGGTTGTAGATATAGCAAGGAATAGAAATACCAATGTTTTTTCATTAATTGAAATAAAATATTACATGAAAAAAATTAACTTAAACTTGGCTTTGGCAACTAAAATAATTAAGTTCTAAAATAACTAAAACTAAAAATTAAATTAAATTTAAATGGATTTTTTATTAATAACAAAATGTAATAAAAATGACAGAAGCACATAAAAATTACTAAAGCAAATCAAATTAAAATGAAAATGGAAAACACTAATTAATAAGTACTATAGTAATATAGAAATAATACTAAAAATAACACTGCTGCCTGCTGGTTTTAAGTAGGTTAGAGACAGGAAAACAGGTTAATTTCAAATTTAGTATTATTTTTACATTTATATCACTGGAGTGTCTCAACAGTGAAAAAAAAAAAAAAAAAAAAAAATTATGGTTAACCTTAACCTGACCTTATCATCTCTGACTGTGGGTTAAAACTGTTTAATCTTGCTGTATTATTTTTGGCAACAGCATGAAACATTTCTCCAGAAAACACTGTAGTTAGTGCTGCTGTCTCTGAGCTCCTCCTTCCCCCAGTTACTCCGAGAATTAAGAGGTTTGTGAGAAAAAATGTGAGTTCTGGAAGCCTAAGATGTGCACACACATGCACGCACACGGAGCAACCCCAGTGAGTGTCTGCTTGTGTGGTAAAGTGTTTTTTTTTCCCTGATTGTGACAGTTGGAGCTATTTAGTAATTTAGAGAGCTGCGTTTAGACACACACTGATTATATACACACTGATTAAGCACACCGTGAGTGTACACACACTGAATACACAGAGATTTTACACACACTCTATCATGAACCAGCTGCTGGCTTGTGGTAAGAGGGTCAGGGCAATGATTATTGTACAGATAGAGTCTCCATCACACAATATGTTTCATATAGTATGAAAAAGAGAACATTGACAAATCATTAGAAAAGAACTTGCATTCTTTTATCTTCCTTTATCTCATTAAGTAGTGAAACTCACTCTTAGAGTCCAGAATAGAAGATTTCCATCAGTCACTTGCACTCATGCATGTTTCTAATGACATCTGTTGACTGTCTCAAGCTGTTAGATGAGTTTTAATTGGCTTTTTTTTTATTTGTATTTGATGTGGGTGAACCCCTATGCGTTATATGAGATGAGAGGAAAGCCCTTGGGTTGAGTCTGTTTTTTTACCTCTTTTTTTTTTTTTTTGTACTCTTCTCACTTTATCCTCGTCACAAGCGACTAAGCAGAACATTGAACGTGACAGTGCACTTTAGTTTAGGCAGAAAAATGAGCTCTGGGTTGCCAACTCCTCTGTGTCAGTTCCCCTGCACTGGGAGCTCAGGGGAGCGCGGAGATTCATTAACTCTAAAGAAAACAGTCAATTTCATTTTGTGCCATATGATGCCAGCGCAGGTACCCACACGACACCAACCTCATTTCTTTATTACTTGGCTGTTTCTCTGAGAGCTTGAGTTGATAAAGTTAACATCTTTGTTCTTGCTGAGATATTCTCACTCAAATAGTCTCCATCTCAAATATTTTCAGATGTGATATAGGATTACAGTAGAAAATCTCACAGTTTTTATCTGAGGTGTTGAAATCAGGTTTATTTAAGGAAGTGATGCATCAGACTGGTGAGAATTTTCAATGTATTTGCAATATTTTTGATTGTTTTGTTCTCCACTCACATCTTTCACCTCACAAGTCAATTTTCATATTCTTTTACACCAATTTCTCTCTCAAACCTCATGTTGTGGTTCAGTGTTACACGTAAAGTAACACTGTAAAATGTTCTGTTAATCATTATAAAATGTACCTATAATTACAGTTGTGCTCAAAATTATTCATACCCATATGACCAAAGGCAGCTGTGAAAATAAGTATGCATTATTTATCCACTTGATCTTTCATTCAAAAATGTAAAAAAATCTAACCTTTAATTGAAATAAAAAAAAAAGTGAAAGTGGGGAAAAATCACATCATGAAACAAAGGTTTTTCTCTAATACACAATGGCCACAATTATTGGAACAATTATTCACAATTATTCATATTTGCATTTTTTTTTAAATCACACCCAGGGGTGTGCGATGTATATTTCATTTAATTTGACTCAAAAGATGATGCACACTTTTAGAAAAAAATGGTTTTATAAGGTAAAAATGCCCATAAAAGGTCCAATTTAAACTTACAGGACGAGATTAATTTCTGTCACTGCTATGAACTGACCAACACACAGAATATGAAGAATATCAAAAACTTTAGGAGTCAGCTGTCCACGGCAGTCCTTAAGGTACCAATATAATAACACACTTAACAAAATATCGTCTAATTATCGTTATCGATAAAATCCCTGAAAATATGATTATTTTTTGTCAATATCGCACACCCCTAACACCAAGGTGACTAGGAACATGAAATTATGCAGCCATGGCTTCCTGCTTCACAGGAATATAAATATGAGGGAACACAAAGGCCAAATTCCCTTAATCATTGATCACATAAAATCAAAGAATATATTTCTGATGTACAGCAAAAGATTGTTGAACTTTACAAACTAGAAAGTGGCTGTCAGAAAAGAGCTAAAGCATTGAAAATGCCCTTTTCCACCAACAGGGCAATAATTAAGAATTTCCAATCAACAGAAAATGTTACAAATCTGCCTGGAAGAGGACGTGGGTCTATTTTGTCTTAAAGCAAGGCGAGGAGGATAGTTTGAGTGGCCAAAGACTCTCCAAGGATCACAGCTGGAGAATTGCAGAAAATAGTAGCGTCTTGTGGCCAATGTGTATTAGAGAAAAACATTTATTTCATAATGAGATTTTTCCCCCCCATTTTAAATTCTTATTCTCCAATGAAAGGCTAGGTTTTTGTAAATTTTTAAAATAAAAGATCAAAAGTATTAATGATGCAGATTTATTTTCCACAGCCTTTTTTGATCATATTTACTTAGGGTATGAATAATTTTGAGCACAACTGTATGTGAAATTTTATGCTGCTGTTCATCTATTCATCAAAGAATCCTGAAAAAAAGTATTACCGTTTCCACAAAAATATTAAGCAGCACAACTGTTTTCAACATTGATAATAATAAGTAATATTACAAGATCAGCATATTAGAATGATTTATGAAGGTTCATGTGATGCTGAGTACTGCAGTAATGGCTGCTGAAAATTCAGCTTTGCCATCACAGGAATAAATAACTTTCTAAAATATATTTAAATGCAAAACATCTTTTGAATAATTGAAAATAAAATAACAATTTATAATATTTATAAATAATCAGAACAGTAACACATGTTTTTGAAGGAGTAACTCAGTCAGCAGAATATAGCAGATCTGCTTAAGAGACTTTCCTCCAGAAATGTGAATCAGTGCAAGGTCGTGTTGGTCAATATCAGCAGGACTCCTGTGTGTCCTTGTGCACAAACTGGTCAGCAGTTTCTCTCTGATTGGCTGCTTTGAGTTTGATTTGACTTTTGAGCTTTAGTTCAAGATGCAGTATGTGATGTCTGTTCTGAGCAGGGGAACCTTGAAATTGCTCTTGCGTGAAATTTCTCTCACTCTCCTTCCTTACCTCTTGATTTCAATTTCAATTCTCTCTCTCTCACTCTCTGATGGCTAGTCTGAATTGTAAGCGCAGGTTCCACAGCTTGATTAGCATTCTGAGGATGTACTCTTGAGGATGCAGAGTTTGGTTAAGCTGAGTCTTGAGCAAATGCTGAACTCATTCGAGTGCACCTGAGTTTCTTTTTCGCTGCATTTCAGAGCGACTTGATTTTATTGCACCATAATTACTCTAATGACATAATTCAAATCAAGTCACTTTTAAAATCAGAATCATTTTTCCTTGTAATTTAGTTTTTTTTAAACACATTATTATATTTTTTACTATTAATTTAACTAAATTAACATGTTATTGAAGCTAAAGATGCATTAAACCTGTACTTTTTTTTTTTAAAACATGGAGGATGCCTGTTCACACCAAAGAAAAAACCTTTTGTGATAACTATAGCTATGAAGTTTTAATAATTGTTCTAATTTTGTGAGAATAAGGAAAATTCCAAACCACAACAATAACAGTGATGACACAGAGGAACTATATTGTTGGAATCACTCTCAGAACATTTGATCTCAAGCTGATTGACAGCAAATCAGAATCCACATGACTTTAAAGATCTTGAGCTTTTAAAGCAACAGGTGACAAAACTGTAGCATATGCATATAATAAACAGAACATTATAGTCCATTGAAATGGACACTAAAGGCCTGGTCCTCCACACCAAGAACGATAACTATAAAGATAATAACTATAACAATAACTAGTACATTTTTATCCAACACCAATGCACAATAACATACACTTCATTGTAAATGCACACTGCAGTCATGTTGTCTGCCAAATGCTCAAGCTCTTTCTTGACATGCTGTGAATTTTAAAAATATTGTTCTGAAAGTGATTTAAACAACATGGTTCATTATCATTATAGCTGTGCTATCGACTTGCCATTCTCACAGAATTAGAATGACTATTAACTTTATCGACATAGTTATCTTTATAGTTATTGTTCTTTGTGTGAATGGGCCTGCAGAGAATCAAAGTAAACACTAGTTGTTGTTTTTTTCCAGAATAGCTCAACTAAGAAAGTGTGGTTTATGTTTAAGATTCAACTTAACATAGCAAATTCAGTCTTCCTCACTTCTGACTTCAGAATGCCTAAGTACTGTGTTTGTTGCATCTCCTGCAGCCCAGTGCTAATATGAATTGTTTAGACTCTGTTCTAATCAGATTCCTCATTTAGATTATTTCACGAATGTTAATCTTGTTTTCTGTAAGCTTCTTCCAGTGAGCTAAATACAATTATTTGGAAGATGGAAGCCATTTATTTTGGGAATGAGGGATTGTGACACATTCTTCCCTTTTCTTTCATCCACATGGCACACACTTAATTTCACTGTCTTTCTCTGTCTTTCCATCACACTTTATCTCTCTCACACTAAACCCAATAGTTCTCTGTCTACTTTATTTTATCACTGTCAACACAAGTGATAATTTTCCAGCTGATCGGTTAATAACTCCTTCTTTTCTGTGCTGTGTAGAGCCTCTGCGTACCTGAATCCTCCAGTTTGAATCATCAGATGCTCAGCATGACCAAAGACTATTCTATTCTATTCTATTCTATTCTATTCTATTCTATTCTATTCTATTCTTCGTGTTGTGTTATAAATAATAATTTAATGTTAACGTTCTCTAGTTAACGTAGTCTAGTCTACATGGTTTTGTTGGTTTTGTCAAATTTGTGAGAATGATTCCTGATAGTTTTGGAGACATCAGTTAAACTGGGTGGAAAATTATAATCAGTTCATCAGTAATGTTTGTACAGTGAAAATGTTGCATTGATGCCTTCTCTCCTGACACACATAGTGAGAAGTCTAGAACCAATACCACCCGGCCACTAGATGGCAGCGTGATTCTAATATGCTTTAGGAGGGTAAATTTGTTCTGCTCCACTGAAGATGTGAAATGCAGTTAAATGGAGATTGATTTATGGTTTTATATGTTCAGTTTGGTATAACTGTAAATTATGAGCAACGTAAAAGTCTCAGAGTGTGAAGGATACTTGCACATAAAATCTGATCTTCAGAACTTTTCAAAGTCGTGTACTGTGTTTCTGTTTAGGGAGCAAAATTATATCAGCATGCAAAATCAAATGTTATGTTATTTGCTTATTTTGATACTTCCATACTTCATCTGCATATGATGATTATATAGCACTATTTATTTGCAGTTTACTTGAGTACTGTTTAATGGTGGCCTTGAAGAGATACAAATGAAACACCTGGAAGTCAGAGAGAAAGCTGGATTTATTAAGGAATTACAGAGCAAAGGTGTGTCCGAGTTACATCTGATTCAGCATGAATGAGAGATTTATCCCTATACTCTACTATAATACACACTTTACTGATCTCATGTACGTGCCGATGGTGTCGGATTTGAGCATTTTGTGTGTAGAGAAGCCTCTGTTTTCTCTCAGTGAACAAATTTGTGCTCTAATCTCCTGTCTTGGTTTTTTTCTCTGCTAACACCCATGTAAAGAGATTCTCAGTATAAAATTATTCACCCACACAGCCGTTCCTGCCTCGTACATACACACAGCAGGGAAACCTGGAGGCCACTTAAAGCATTCTAAACCTGACAGCCCCTGCCTGTAATTAATGGCTGTTTAGACTGCGTGTGCATTCATGCATGCTTGTTCTCATTTTCTTTTTTTTTTATTTCTACGTTTCTCTTCCTCCTCCCCTGATGCCTCTATCTTTCTCCCCACCTGACAGGTGCTGCTGAGCATAGTGCAACAACGCTGCTGTATCCTCCCAGACAGGAACACAGGTAAAACCACACATCTGTCATTCAAATGCAACAGTACGTTTAGGCCCGAAGCCCAAGCCTTTTTGTTTTTTCAAATGGTGCGTCGACAGGAACAGATATTGATCTACGAGTTTGTGTGTGTTAGACAGGCCTGTATACATTGTTTTAGGTCCAACGTGATTGACTGAGCAGGCAGATATACTGAGGTACTCGCTGTGCATCTGCTCCAAAGAGTCTGACTTAAGTATTGGTCTTCTGATGTGGATCCAGCTTCACATAGGGCTCAAAATAGAACAAAATATATCTTTTGGGCTTAAAAATCAACATTTGGAGGAAAACCTGGAACAAATATTGATTTTGAATAAAGGTTTAGCTACTGTAGGGAAAGGACGGATTCTTACCTGCACTTACAGTTTCATCCATTTAGTGGTAACCATTTACACTTATATGTCTCCGCATATATATACAGTGTCCTCCACTAATATTGGCACTCTTGGTAAATCTGAGCAAAGGTGGCTGTGAAAATAAATCTGCATTGTTTATCCTTTTGATCTTTCATTAAAAAAATTCACAAAATTCTAACCTATCACTGAAGTAAAACAATTGAAAGTGGGGAGAAAATCTCATGATAAAATAAATGTTTTTCTCCAATGCATGTTGGCCACAATTATTGGCACCCCTGGAAATTCTTATGAGTAAAATATCTCTGAAGTATATTCCCAATCACATTTACATTTTTTTTTAGCACACCAGGGAGACTAGGAGCATGACATCGTCCAGCTATGACTTCCTGTTCCACAGGATTATAAATATAAAGAAAACAAAGGTCAAATTCCCTTAATCATCTATCACAAGGAGTAAAACCAAACAATAAAGTTCTGATGTGCAGAAGAAGGTTGTTGAGCTTCACAAAATAGAAAGCTGCTGTAAGACAAAATCTAAAGCATTAAAAATCCACATTTCCACCATCAGGGCAATAATTAAGAGGTTCCAATAACTGAAGATGTTACAAATCTGCCTGGAAGAGGACGTGTGTCTATATCGTCCTAATGCATGGTGAGGAGGAGAGTTAGAGTGGCCAAAGACTCTCCAAGGATCACAGCTGGAGAATTGCAGAGATTAGTTGAGTCTTAGAGTCAGAAAGCCTAAAAAATATACATCAAACAGCCCCTACGTCACCACATGTTGTTCAGGAGGGTTTCAAGAAAAATTCTCCTCGCTCATCCAAAAACTAAATCCAGCATATTCAGTTGTCAGACACGACTGGAACTTCAAATGACACTGGCTTCTATGGTCAGATGAAACTAAAAAACTTTTTGGCAGCAAACCCACTAGATGGGTTTAGTAGAAACAGGGATAAAACGTACCCCATGCCCACGGTTAAATATACTGCTGGATCTTAAGTGTTGTTGGCCTGTTTTTCTACCGGAGGGCCTGGACTTCTTGTTCAGAAGCACGGCATCATGGATTCTCTCAAAAATCAACAGATATATAATCTAAAGCTGACTGCCTCTGTTAGAAATCTTATAGTGGGCCGTGGTTGGATCTTCCATCAGGACAATAATCCAAAACAAACATCAAAACAAAATTGGGTCACTGAGCACAAAATGAAGCTTTTGCCATGGCTGTCCAGTCCTCTGACCTGAACCCTATAGAAAATGAGTGAGGTGAACTAAAGAGAAGAATCACCAACATGGAGCTGTGAATCTGAAGGATCTGGAGAGATTCTGAATGAAGGAATGGTCTCTGATCTCTTATCAGGTGTTCTCCAAACTCTTCATGCATTACAGGAGAAAACTCAGGGCTGCTATCTTGAGAAAAGGACATTGCAATAATTGGGTGCCAATAATTGTGGCCAATATGAACTAGAGAAAGCATTTATTTCACAATGAGATTCTCTCCCCCCACTTTCAATTGTTTTACTTAAATGATAGGTTAGAATTTTGTGATTTTTTTTTAATGAAAGATCAAAAGGATAAAGAATGCAGATTTATTTTCACAGCCACCTTTACTCATACTTACCAAGCGTGCCAATATTAGTGGAGGGCACTGTATATATATATATATATATATATATATATATATATATATATGCTTAATATTTTTTTATGCTTAATATTTTTGGAACCTGTGATACTTTTCATGATTCTTTGATGAATAAAAAGTTCAAAAGAACAGCATTTATTCAAAATAGAATATTTTCTAACAATATAAGCCTTTACCATCACTTTTTATTAATTTAACACTGAAAAAAATTTATTTCTTTCAAAAAAAAGGGAGAAACAAAATTTAAAAATTACCAACCCCAAACATTTGAATGGTAGTTTATATTATTACAAAAGATTTCTTTTTTAAATAAATGTTGTTCTTTTTTACTATTTATTCATCAAAGAATCCTGAAATTAAAAAAAAAAAAAAAAAAATATATATATATATATATATATTAAGCAGCAAAAACTGTTTCCAATATTGATAATAAATAATCATATTGACACTGAAGACTAGAGTAATGATGCTGAAAATTCAGCTTTGCATCACAGGAATAAATAATGTTTAAAAGTACATTAAAATAGTAAACCATTATTTTAAATTGCAATAATATTTCATAATATTACTGTTTTATTCTTTATTTTCAGTCAAATAGTCAAAAGTTATTTTCGCAACTTTGATGAGCATAAGAGACTTCTTTAAAAAACATTAAAAATCTTTCTGATCCCTTTTGAACGGTAGTGTACACACACACACACACACACACACACACACACATATATATATATATATATATATATATATATATATATATATATATATATATTAGTGCTGTCAAGCGATTAATCGCATCCAAAATAAAAGTTTTTGTTTACATAATATATGTGTGTGTACTGTGTATATTTATTATGTATATATAAATACACACACATACAGTATATGTTTTGAAAATATTTACATGTATTTACATGTATATATTTATATTCATATAATTTATATCTTATATAAATATATTTAATATGTAAATGTTACATATTTTTCTTAAATATATACATGCATGTGTTTGTATTTATATATACGTAATAAATATACAGTACACACACATATATTATGTAAACAAAAACTTTTATTTTGGATGCGATTAATCGCAATTAATTGTTTGACAGCACTAATTTATATATATATATCTGAATTCCCAGTTGCTCCACAAGCATTCTTAAATGCAATGGAAAGAAAATGAAGCAAATGATCAGGGGAACACTAGACTACAGTCTGAGGATCACAATCTCTTACTTTAACAGTCATGACAAAGGGACAGGAGATGCATTAATGCAGCCTCATCATAATCCACATTGTAGATGATCACATTACCATCGTTATTGTCGTAAAGATTAAGTATCCTGATAAATATGAAACATTCTTTTGCTCATTACACATTCCTGTATTGTGTGTGCAGATGACTATGACAGCAAGGGCATTTGTCAAAACAAAGCCTGATAAACAAGCGTGCATAATTTTTACATAATATGCTAAGTGAATTTCTCTGCTGGGGCGTTTGTGCCCCTCTTTCACAACCTGTACAATGGTAGAATGAGTTTACAGACTGACCCAGAGGTGTGTTTTAATTAGATAATTGAAGAAGAGGATGCCAGGTGCTGTATTGATTAACAAAAAATGTTTCGTGATAGAAGAACTTCAGTTTTGCATTATAAGAGCCTTAGAAATGCAGAAATCACTGAATGTTCTGCATACACTAGGCATTTGTATTAAACCGTGGTGCCAAGTTTGTAAGTTGGTAGTTTTTATTCCCGGTGGGTGTAGAGTCTGAATGAATTGGTAGTATTTGCACCAGTGCAGTGACCATGGTTTCATCCTGTTTCTATGGAGACAGTGCAGAACGTGTTAGTATAGGTTCACTATCAACGCCAACTATCATTTTATATCCATCTGAAAGCCATTTCTGCTAACGCATCTAAGGCATTCACAGGCATTGCCCAATTTACATTTGAAATTTCAGGTTTGGCCTTTGCTTCAGAGCTGAGCTGAAACTCCAGATATTGAAGGTGGACACCACAGAACTTCTCCTCATTATGCAAATCGGTGTCACTGATTTTCTACTCTTTCCGCTTTGTATAGACCTGTTGTAAGGCAGAAAGCAGCATCTGTGAGTACAAAGACACTGGCTGCTCTCCGTCTCTGCGATATGAAGCGAGAGGCAGATGTTTGGCTATATGTAGCAGCTTTGATGACGAGCAAGAAAACACACTTGCTTCTGGCAATGAGCTAACAATTCGGAAATAACATGAATTCAAGACTCAGTGAGTAAGGTTCAGTTATAAATGTGCTGTAAAGCTTTTGAGAGTGAAGAAAAAATGGAGCATGGAAAGGTTTTTTCCTCTGAGCGTGACAGCTAACAACAGCCACCCACACGGCTCTTCTGGTTCTGCAACAGTGGCGGATGGTTGTGATAGTCAGCTACAGTATCATGTCATGAGGAGTGACACGTAAACACTTTACACCAGTGGCTTGCGATGAACTTCTGAATTGAAGAGGCAAAGCCCTCTCTTTTTTTCAGTGTAATTTTATATTTAAGTTCCGTTGATGTTTATACAGTTTTTGTGTTAAAGGCTCATGGAGCAACATTTACCTCACACTTTTAACAAGTGCCCAGTACCATAATATTAATAAATAAATAAAAGATTTACAGACTACTCTGTCTCATATTTTATTATATTTGTTTTGTTTTATTTTTCTTTTGTTTTTTTTGTGTTTTGTTTCAAAAAACCCATTTGCTTTACACATGAGGTTAAGAGACTTATTTCTGGTTGTTTAACCCCATCATTTGTTCTTGAAATGTGCAGTACTCCTGAGGCTCTTCTTGCCCTTAGACTAGTAAATGATTCAAGGTGCATCCGTGTATGTGTGCGTGCCATACTTTGCTCTTAATAACCATGTTAATATTTTAGCATTGTGTTTCCATATTTTACTTTCCACTGCTTTGACTTTGGATGGTTTGAAAGAAGTCAAGCTAAATTTCTTTAGTATATTTAGCGACATAAACTCTTTCAATAACAATTTTTCATTTGTTCTTGTGAATGACTTTCTTATAAATGCTAATGTTTTGATTAGTCTGCAGAAGCGCAAAGTTTTTTGGAATTGCTGATGTTCCACAAAACTTTTCATGTGGCCCTGCTTTGCATTCTTAGAAGAGTGTTTGTATCGATTTTTTTCAGTCCCTGTAGGGATTGTGTGCACTCTCTCTCTTTCTTTCTGTCTGATATAAAGATTGCAGTCGACAGAGAAAACCCTCCTCTTGCTTCCTCTCCCCTCTCTGTCGTGGCTATTCAGATTTTAGGACATCGGTATGTAGTGTTAGTGTTTCATCAGTATGTAGTGGGAGTCCTGTAGGCTAATGAAAAATCTGTCCTGTATATAATGGCCAAGGTCAATTTTTCTTTTTGGTTTCCAGAAAATGCGCTCTTGAAATGCATCCAAAGTAGGGCTGAACGATAAAACCGATTGTGTTTATGATGGTTTTGCTAGCTTTAAAAATGAAGCAAAATCGTGAATAGTATGATGATTGTGATGCACTTTTTATTTGGTCATTCAGTTTGAATTCAGAGCACCATTAGACAAATTTAAATAACTTTAATATTTTGTAAAAATATATATTGGAAGTTGCTTTTTGGTACTATGGTTTAATAAATTAAAATAAATATTTTTAGATATTTTTGCAAAGTTTAAGTATTTAAGTTTAAAAATTCACAACATCTAAACCTAAAAGTGTAAAATGTAATTCTACATTTAACATTAATGTGTTTGTACTCTGTAATGGTATTTACAGAAGTTAAGTTTGTTTTGTCAGTTGTCAGTAGTAGCAGATGGCTTCAAAAATTAATTCAGTGTATTGTTCAGTGTATTAAAATGCTCAGCCAGCTTACAGAAGCCAGTCTGAGTACTTTCTGAGAAAGAGTAAATAAAATGAAATGAGAGGGGGAAAAGAGAAGAGTGAAGGGTAAGAAGAGGTGCATTGCCTGAGGAGTGTTTTATTCCTCTGATTTGATGGGAGGATGAGAGTATTATATTGAGGTGAAGAGGTGAAGACAGAATGGTGTGCATGAAGTGACACTCACTATATGGAGTGAGTGGCCAGTGCTCAGGAAATGAAAGCAAAGGACACTGTGTGTGTGTGTGTGTGTGTGTGTGTGTGTGTGGCTGATTGTGCATGTAACCTCTTTGCACCCTTATCTTCTTTTTTTTATTTCATCATACACTTTTTCTCCTTGTGATTGCCTATATAACTCGTTTGGCTCTAGATTGCAGAAACTTGTCGAATCATTCCTTCCAAACTCGAATGACTTTTTTTATCCTGCGAAGCACAAAAGAAGATATTTAGAAGATTGTTTAAGCTGCTCTTTTCCATTATGAAACTTGTCAGCAACTTTCCCCATTTATATTCAATGCAGCTTTCGCCATTCATTCCTTTGTGATTGGAAAACATTTTTTAGGGAAACTACTGCTTTAAAATGTGACGTTCGCTGTCTATGTGGCATCTTCTCTAGTGACGTAAATCGAATCTATGCATAATGCACATATGCAAAGAGGGGATGTGGGTGGTACTACTTACCTACACAGAGAGAATAGGGTGGTTCTCAAACACGAGGTGAGAGGAGGATGAAATCACTGTGATGCACAGGAAATTAGATAGCGGAGAGCCTGACATGGTTCGGTTGTGTGTTTGACCTGCCTGAGTCAGCGCTCTGACCTGATCTGACCTTGAGCGGCATGATGAGAAAGCTCAGGACCCCATCACACAGCTCATTAGCACTGCTGACCCCTGAGAGCTGCTCACTGACGAGACAGGAACTACCGTGATTGTGCATGTTTACTAATCCATCATAAATGTTCACAGATTATTTTTTGGTTGGACGTGTTAATCAGAGAACAATGGGACAGTCTGGAAGGTTTAAGGATTACAGTGAGAAGTTAGATAGATGAATCAGCATCTGTTCATAGCACTTAAAGGGCACAGTAGTAAAGATGACCAGGGGCCGGTTTGAAAAAAGTATTTTATGCTCACCAAGGCTGCTTTTGTAAAAATAAAAATACAGTATAAATAGTAATATTGTAAAATATTGTTGAAAATAGTTGTGCTGCTTAATATTTTTGTGGAAACCATGTTACATTTTCTAAGAATTTGTAATAATCATTGATTTACTTTGCAGCTATAATTGCTTAAAAAATGTAGAAGTTGTAAATTGTTGCAGTGTTTATTTAATAATTTCTTGTATTTTATATGAAGAATATAGGAAAAATACTATTAATTATGTTTAATATTATTCATTTATTGTTCCAAAATAGATATAAAAACAGTATTTTTTGGGTCTGTGTGTGTTGTGGCCAGTTAGAATAGAGAAATAAAAAGTAACTCCTAATCTGAATAGCTGTATAAAAAAATTGCATATTGTTGAGCATTGCACAGTTCAGAGTTTAATAAAAAAATGTCTGTATCATTTATAAACGTACTGCATCTCTGCCCTTTCTCTACTTTGACCATTATAAAACAAAACAAATATTACTGTAATTTTTTGTTGAAAATAATTTTTGAAAGTGTATCCACCCATCTCTTCTTTTCTCTCGTCCTCCTTCCCCTGAGCCTGTAGAGCAGACAGTCATGAAGACAGATGGCTGTTATTAAAGGGTGTAAGGCCTGGAGAGCGCCGGATTCCACTTCAGTCACTGCTGGCCACAGACCCCAAACTCATTAGAAAATAGAATGGTGTGATTTTGCTCACACCTGCTTCAGCTGTGGCCAAAATTTCAAGCAGATGCACACACATGTTTGTGGAGGATTTCACAAAGAGACACACACACTGCACACAAAAACAAACACAGATGTGCACATATAGCTGCTTGTATTCTTACTGTACAAAGAACATCTATTATGATTTGCCTTCTTTGTTTTAGAATTAAGATATTTTAGTCTTTGTAAAGAAACTAGTGCTGTTAGTCCACTGGTTAAAGAACAAACAAACAAACAAACAAAAAAAGTACATATTAATCAAAATTCTATTAATCAAAGAATCCTGAAAAAAGTTTCCAAAAAATATTAAGCAGCACAATTATTTTCAACATTGCTAATAATGAGAAATGTTACTTAAGTATAGCATTAGCATATTAGAATATATATATATATATATATATATATATGTGTATATATATATATATATATGTGTGTATATATGTATATGTGTACATCAGATAACATCAGATGAAAGAGAAAAGTAGTTTCAGTTTCTGAGCAAGTTACGATGTTTTGATTTTAGACTAAAAATGCAATGATTTATTAATTTGTCTTTTGTGTGGTTGTAGTGCAATAACATACACTGATGAATTGTTTACATTCAGAAGGTAAATGGGGTCAGAGCTGCACAATTGATTAAGATTATGACTGCAGCTAATTGGCCAGATGTTGCGCCTTTTGTCTGATATACACTACAAGCAGGTGATGTGACAAAACTACAGCACTACCATAATAATTAACAAGGTGTAGATAGCGTGTATATAAGGGTGTAAATGGCTTCAGTTATTTTAGTGTGCAGTCCAGAACTCGATTCTCAGACAGTCAGTGAGTTCATGCTGAACTGAGGGCTCAGACTTACAGTTATGGCTCCAGTGATTATAATTGGGATGGGAGTGTTGCTCACTTTCTGTGTATAATTTATTCAAAATTTGAATAACTGTTTTGTTTTTCGTGCTGCTAAGAGGAACAATGTGAAGTTGACTGTGAAGTCACTGTCTTGATTTACTGATAAAGTGCATCTGCATAAAAAGGAAAATTCTGTCATCATTTACAGACCCTTAAGTTGTTTCAAACCTGCATGAATTTCTTTCTTCTGTTGAACCCAAAAGAAGATATTTTAGAGAATTTTGGTAACCAAGCAGTTGACGGTAGCCATTGACTTCCATGTTTTGTTTTGTTTTAATTATTGCCTACCATCAGCTGTTGGGTTACCAGCATTCTTCAGAATATTCTTTTGTGCTAAACAGAAGAAAGAGAAAAATAATGACAGAATGTTCATTTGTTTAGTGAACTGTCACTTTAAAATATTTGTCATTCATTTGTCTCACACAAAACACATTTGTAGTAAGTTT
>JAFVLL020030954.1:0-11798 GCA_021397915.2 Tor tambroides
TATAGAAATAAAATTGTATATAAAATTATGTAATTATATACAGTAAATATGTTTTATATTTGTAATATACATGGATTATGGCCTTATATGAAGTGCAAAGAGCCGTGTAACTATAAGAGCATACAACAATAGTTCTTGATGTGTCAGTTTAAACAGACTGTAAAATGGGGATCATCCCTTGTTAATCCTCATGTCAGGTGAAAAGAGGCTGCTATGCTTTGACATACAAATATCTTCATTATTCACGCTTTTGGCATTGTCACCTGTCATTGGCTTATGAAGACAAAAGCTTATGAAATTAGAGTTGACGTAGTGAAACTTTGCATTCTTTGGGTGTTGTGTCATCTGTGATTATTTCCACTGAGAGCAAATCTGTGTCTGGCAGCAAGAGCTGACTGTATTCTGTCAGCACATGTATGTTTTATATATGAATCTTAGTTGGTTCAGTGACTGAAATGTCTTTTGTCTGTGGAAAAGGAGATGTTCGTTCTGTTTGTCTTTTCTTTTGTTCTATCTGGATTTTCTCATTCCATATTTGTTTAATATGGATTCTCAAGCATCCTCATTCACAGTTCAAAGTGGAGGAGGGTGTTGTGGTGGTATGTAGTGCAGAATGGGGTCTGACAGGTTTACTACAGGTGTAGCATAACAAGAGAGAGGCCGCGGTGTTATTTTACAGTGAGATGGAGCATTCTCTCTAATTAACATATTCATTTGTGAATCCTACGTGCATGCTTAATGAAATGTAGTGATTTGAATATTTCCCACCTGAGTTCAATTTCTGCAGTTTTTCCAATTATAGTCTAATTATCATTTAAAATGAAGTGAAAATGAATGCTACATAAACGGATTATGATATACACAAGTAATTGAATTGGGTGACTTATATGGATGAATCGCTAATTAGATATCCAATTTGTTGTGCATTTATTCATATTTCATACTGCAGACATTGCTTCGTAGGACACAAAGGTGAATAACTCATTTAAATATCCTTCACTTTACATTCATTAAACTGTCTGGTGTCTGCTGTGCAAAAAAAATCATATGCACTCGTTTGCTGTACCATTACTCAAGCATTGCAGTATATTAAGAAAAATCTGACTAATTATTAATTTAGTCTTCTCTCGCCACAGATACTCTACTCATATTATTAAATATGCAAATTATGCACAGAAAAGTTGGCTATGTTGCTATGGATTCAGAATCTTTTGTGGGGGTTTTGTAAGTTTGTTTAACTGAATCACAAATTCAAAACAAAACACACACACAAGAAAGGTTCTTCATTACGCCCTATTAAATAGTTGCAGTAGAGGAACAATTGATGGCATTTATCTCATAAAACATATTCTCACTGTGCGCTTTCAACTCTAAATGGCATAGACTTTCTTCTGCTCTTTTTGGCAGCATTGAAATGTTTGAATATGTTTTCCTTGTGCCTCTCATTCCTAATTTATTTGTTTTCTTGTTGTTAGTCTTTGTACCCTTGAAAACGGCCCTGGAACATTCCAGTCGTGCATTATGCCCAGAGACTGCGAGACCTCTGATTGGTCCGTTTGGAGTCCGTGTTCAAAGACATGTAGGGCCTCAGATATGTCGCCTGGTTTTCGGGTCAGGACTCGAAGCATAACGCAGACTCCTATTGGACTAGGCAAAGAATGCACCGCTCTTGAAGAAAAGGAAGCCTGCAACATCATCGGAGACTTACTTCCAAACTGCCCTAGGTTTGTATTTTAGCCTCCCAATAATAATTCATTTCCTACTGTATGTGAAAGTGTAAAAAAAATGTACTAAATGATTTTTCAAGTGTTGTGTTCAAGTATTTATTTACTGAACCCCTGTTGCATCCGAGCATAGCAAAGATTAGAAGCTAATTAATGAGATTAGGTTTTTGATCAATAGCAGCAGACTGTTATTTCATTAAAATCGCTGCTTTATGCATCATAACAGTTTGCTTAGTCAATGCATTTTCATTAGTAGATGGTTTCCTACCGGAAAACAGGAAGCTAAGCCTATTAGTATCTTTCAGCAGCAGCTCACTGCGTCCATTTATCCAATGCAACTTTTGAGAGGAGCCCAGCACGATATAATGAGACTATAGGGCCAAAACAAAAGAAGTGTGTTTCACCACAGCGGGCGTGTGCTTTTGTTCTCCAGGTATGTGTGGAAGAGCACAGATTGGGGGGACTGTCAAGTGGCCCCTCTTCTCAGCCAGCAGGACAGACGGCTTAACAATGTAAGCGTTCTCTGCGGTGGAGGGATTCAGACCAGACAGCTGTACTGCATCCAGGTCCCAGACAACTCCACCCCTAATCACAGAAAAGAGGGTAAGGATCAGTGTCTAAATGACAGTGAGCTACAGTGGTGTGGCTAAGCTATGTGCAGCGCATTCTTTGCTTCTTTTCGGGAGCAGATGTGTTGATTTTCAAAGGCTAATTCATTTTGGTTTAAGAAATCCTGATCAAAAAGTCTTTTGGTTAGCCATTTGCATTAGCTGTGTGTATCCATGCCTGTTTCTAAGATTAGAGGTAGTTAAAGGGAGTCACCTTGCTCTGAAATTAATTTCGAGGAGCTGCACTAGCCAGTGAAAGCAGCGTTTTGATGGATTCAAGGCATGCTGAGCTGAGAAAGGCATACAGATGAAGATGACTCCTTTCAATCAATGTTGTTTGGGGATATAGATCAATGAAAATCAACAGTGGTGTTTGCTTTCCACCTGACCCAGAGGACTCTCACACTAATGTTAACAGATCACTGCCAAAGTAAGAGACTTTCAAGAGGTTTGCCTAAACTTTTGATCACTTGTTTGACAAAAGTCACATTGAGAGTCAATGCAATTCAAAGTCGTTGCAAAATCGTTTTACTTTCTTACTGCATGTTCCTGGTTTTATTGGGAACTATTCATCCAGTACACTTTATTCTAGAACAAAAACAAATTTTATTAATTTTCCTGTCCTCTGAAACAACTTTACTTTTCCACTGATGTCTCTTAGACCATACAGGCTACTGGATAACATTAATCAACAGCTATTAGTTATTTAATAGTTTAACAGTTATTTAAAGGGGTCATGACATGGATTTTTTTATTATTTTAATGTTCCTTGAGGTTTACTTATAATGTTAATACAGTGTTTTGCACAAAAAAACAAATATGTGGGAAAATGATTATTTTCAACCCTCATTCTGACCCTCTGTCTAAAGTGACCTTTTTTTAAGGGATGGGTCCTTTAAGGCTTGTCAGTAATCGGCCAGTGTTATGATTGGCTAATGTCATTGCATAGAAAACAGTATCAAAGCCCCCTCACTATTGCATGTGAATGTTTTGACAACATGAAAAAAAAGACGGTCATTTTCAGACAAAGCATCATGAAATCATTTAGTTACAGTTTGTGATGCAGCTGCAGTCAGATCTAGTACCGCTTCATCTTTCAACAAATATTTCTTTGTGAACTCTCCATGACACTGCCTCGTTTACAAAACAAAATACTCTGAACAATCCTCTGACACGATCCGGGATGCCATTAAAAATAAACTATCCACTTGTTCCTTACGCTGGGAACCTTCTGATATCTGTATAAAGATGCGAATGAACCAAACGCGTCAAAGCAAACATTCTTTCACTCCATTTGTCCTATTAACAAACTCAAACGCGTGGACTGTGTCAGAAAGTGAACGTGCATCTGTATACTATATCCAGTATAGACAATTTACCTGTAGCAGCAGTGATTGCAATTTCTATTTGCTTTTAACGCGACGCGACACTCACATTCAGCATAATCAAGTGTCAGCCGTTAAGCGACTGAATGCCAGTGGGCAGGGCCTATAGTAAGAAGATGATTATTCGTCCATGTCTTGCTCTGGAGGCAGTGTTTATACAAACAACTGTGCCTGAGTGACGTCACCCTGGCATCTCGGATCCAAACGAGCTGTTTTCTGAGGGTTATTACTAGTGCTGTCAAAATTAGTGCGTTAACACTAGCGATTCATTTTTTCAGTTTAACGTGTTAAAAATATTTAACGCAGCGGCAGGGCTAGTGTTGACCACCTCACTCACAAGTGCTGCCTCTGTCTCTTTTTTTCTTGACAAGAAGTGCATTTATTTAGTCACAGAACGTCTTCATTACCACATCAAATGGGAGATGTTTTAGATGCGCGCTCCAGGTTCATCTCAGCACCAGGCGCGAGTCAAATGAGTGCGGAAAACGAGCTCTTCAATTGCACACACAAAGGCGCGGTGCGTGCTGTAAGTTAAGTCATGAAGTTACCAGAAAGGTGATTAAAGCTGCCTTAAAACTGTGCATGCATGTAATATGTTATATATGAGTCACATTTAAGAACATGTCTCTGAAATGGTTTTCAAAACTGTCCTGGAGCAGTCTCCCTCATCTTACACACCCGATTCAGCTCGTCAGCACATTAGTTGAGACTTTAAGATCTGAAGTGGGTCAGAAAAGGTAAGGGAAGAGAGTTGTGAGGAAATATGATGCATGTCAGATCCACATCATGTTCAGAAGCGGCAGCTCTTAAAGTAATAGCAGGCAACATAACCTAATAACCCAGCTGCTGTGATGTCTGTTCATCAGAGAACAAAAGAAAAAAAAAAGAGAAAATCAATAACTTTTATAGCTTTAAATATTCATCTATATTTAATTTAGAATTTAGTGTTTGATAACTTTATTCAATTTCTGTATGTTTCCTACTTGCTGAAGGGCAAAGGTAGCTAAATATGACATTTATTATAATGGGTTTATGTGAAGATCGTTTTAAGTTCACTTAAATTAGAAGGTTTTTTATAAGTCCAATAAATGTTAAAATTGATAGCTCTCAATTATACTCTAATGTTTAATGGCTATAGTCAATGGTTAAATATTAGGAAAAAAAGATCAAGTTTAGATACATCAGTAGTATTGGTATCAGTGATACTCACCTTCAGTCATAAAAAAAGATGCTATTAAACAAATATTAAAAATATACTGTCTTTATGTTGTTTCTACATTAATTTGAAGATTGAATGTGAAATTATTGCAATATAAAAGTATAGTAAAAAGTTTAATGTTAGGTGGGATTAATCGCGATTAAGTGCAATTAATTTCAGAAAAAAATGTGTAATTAATTAGTTAATTTTTTTAATCGATTGACAGCACTAGTTATCACACAAAGGCTTTTTTTTACATCTGTTCTTCCTGTCAAATGACAGACTTTTCATTAGTGACGTATGTCAGATTTCTCCAATCATTTAGTCCGTTTAAGTCTGTCACTTTCTTACAACCAACTGCAAGCTCGCATTCAGATCCTCCATCCAATCAACAGCCAATGAATAAAACCAAGCCCCCTCCCTATATTTTTTTATATCCGATAATCTGTTTCATGTTCTTTAAGCTAAATACTAGCATTGGTTTACATAGGCTTTGAAATTAATTTTATTCTGTGTGGGAGTTGGTGCTCAGCAGGAAAGATCAGAAAAATTATACTTATTAAGCTGAATTATATTTTGCCAAGAAAAGTTCTAGCTAAATTTGCCTAACTTATGGATTCTTTCTCTCTATACCTCTGTAGTGTCTAGGCCGGTAAGTGGGCGTCTGTGTACAGGAGATTTGCCTTCTGCGGTGCAGCCCTGCTCCATACCGTGCCCACAGCTGTGCCTGCTCTCATCCTGGTCCTCCTGGGGGGCTTGTCTCCACGACAACTGCATGGAAACACATGGACGAAAAGGTGGGCCAACATGGGAATGAAATGTCATCAATGGAGAAAAAAAATATTCTGGCCTTTTATTAATAGAAGCTATAAAATCCACTTTAAATATGCGTTTAAAATTGATGATTGGTACACCTCTCCACTGAGCTGAACCCAGAGGTAGCAGAGTATCTAAAACTGACACCGCTTCTGGTAAGAGGTGATAACATCTGTCACTGAAGCGAGTTGCCAGAGTACTGCCCTATAATGAGAGAATTTAGCAGAGGGCAGACTGATGTCACACAAATCAGTCATACATAAGTGGCGCTTTCAGTCAGAAATGACTCATTCTGGATAAGAATTCCAGCTTTAAAACAGTGCTGCACTTTTATCGTTCACCTGCTTTACTGAAATAAGATGAATATTCTAGAGGTATGAAGATCTAAATTATGATATGAAAAATGTGAAAATAAAGACATTTATAATAGTACAAAAGGTTTCTATTTCAAGTAAATGCTGTTCTTTTGAACTTTCTATTCATCATACAATCCTGAAAAAAAAGCATCTCAGTTTCCACAAAAATATTAAGCAGCACAACTGTTATCAATATTGATAAAACATATCGACGTATTAGAATGATTTCTGAAGGATCATGTGACACTGAAGATTGAAGTAATGGTGCTGAGAATTCAGTGTGGACATCAGAGGAAAACATTACATTGTAAAATATATTGCATCAGAGAGTTCTTTTAAATGATAAAGATATTTCATAGCGAGTGTGTGTGTGTAAAATAATGAAAAATATTATTTAAAATATTTATTTTATTTTTTTTTAATTTTTTTATTTTTTTTAACATTTTGTGGTATTCAGTTATTTAATTATTAAATAATAAATAGAAGTTAGAGTGAGCTACAAAATGTAAAGTTAATTTAGTGAGTTCATATTGAAATCTCTAACTTTGGATTTCACACTTGCAGATCAATTTGAAACATTAAGATTTCTTCTGGAACTGTTGAGGAACCATATCAGAGGTCACTTTTTTCCTTACAAGAAACCCATCTGAGAAGGATTTGCTTTTCATGTAAACTTATTGTTGTCTAGAAGACTTTGTGATGTGTTGTCCCTTTGGGACTGTCTCATAGTTAGGGTGTCTAGATTCTCTTTTATTCGTTGTTTAGATTGCACCCTGTTAGACAAGAGTCTGTTTACTGTTTTCAAGCCCTTCACCTTGCTGCTGTTTCAGAGTATCTTTTGATCTTTGATATTGGAGGAACTATGCAGAGCTTTCATAAATAGAAAAATGAACTTCTTTCCTACACATACAAACACAGATTTCATCAGAGGGGCCTCGTGGATTTGTTTTTTAGTTGTTTTATTAGCATTTCTAGTGCATTACAAATCTACAATTGCCCACAGTCTTTTTTTATCCTCTTTGTGTCATCTTGGGTGAATGTAAGCGTGTGTGGAGGAATGAATTGAACACCAGCTTGGTAATGATTGTAAGTGGCAAATTCTATCCAGCATTAATGTGAGTAGGGAGCATTGAAGTGGGACTGATAAGGTTCTGAAGTATTGGAAGTGAAACGCTGCCTGCAGCCCACCAGTCTTTCCCATGAATAAATCCGATAGCTCCCGTGAACCTTTCAATTATTAATATCCGCAGGGATGTGTCTCCACCAAATTGTTTTTCACAGTTTATAGGAGGGCATTGGCCATCCAGGCATTCCTTTTGGTCCAGAAGCAGGGCTGTTGGTGTGTGAACTGTGTCTGCATGCATGTTCTCAATGGGAGTATGTCCTCCACTATGCTACTCAGGTGTAGTTTCAGAATGATGTGTAGTTGTAATTTGTTGTTTTATTGTCCTGGGGTTGAGCTATTGTCATCTACAGAAGAAGAATGCTGCTTTTGGGGCTCAGAGGTGCAGGAAGTTGTTTGTTACACCTTCAGTCTGTCATGTTGTGTCTTCAGTGAACAAAACGTGGGCTGAAGTATATATTGAAATATTGATGTACAGTGGGTACGGCAAGTATTCAGACCCCCTTAAATTTTTTCAATTTTTTTATGTTGCAGCCTGATACTACAATTGTTTAAATTCATTTTTTTTCTCATTAATCTACATGCCGTACCTCATAATGACAAAGTGAAAACAGAATTTTAATAATGTCTGTAAATTTATTAAAAAGAAAAAACTGAAATATCACATTTACATAAGTATTCAGACCCTTTACTCCATACTTAGTTGAAGCACCTTTGGCATTAATTACAGCTTCAAGTCTTTTTGGGTATGATGCAACAAGCTTTGCACACCTGGACTGGGGGAGTTTCTGTCATTCTTCTTTGCAAATCCTCTCAAGCTCTGTCAGGTTGGATGGGGACCGTCGGTGGACAGCCATTTTCAGGTCTCTCCAGAGATGTTCGATAGGGTTCAAGTCAGGGTTCTGGCTGGGCCACTCTAGGACATTCACAGAGTTGTCCCTAAGCCACTGCTGTGTTGCCTAGGCTGTGTGTTTAGGTTCATTGTCCTGTTGGAAGGTGAACCTTCTGCCCAGTCTGAGGTTCTGAATGCTCTGGACTGGGTTTTCATTAAGGCTACCTCAATATTTTGGTGCATTGAGCTTTTCTTCTACTCTGATGAGTCCCTCAGTCCCTGCTGCTGAAGAACAGTCCCACAGCATGAGGCTGCTACCAGCACACTTTATTTTTGGGATGGTACTCTGCAGGTGATGAGCAGAGCTGGTTTCCTTCAAACATGATGCGTAGAATTGAGGTTCATCAAACCAGAGAATCTTGTTTCTCAGAGTCTGAGGGTCCTTTAGGTGCTTTTCTGCAAATTCCAAGTGGGTTTTCATGTGTCTTCACTGAGGAGAAGATTGAGTTTGGCCACACCGCCATAAAGCCCAGATCGGTGGAGTGTTGCAGTGATGTTTGTCCTTCTGTAGGTTTCTCCCATCTGCATATATGATCATGGAGCTCAACTAGAGTGACCATCAGCTTCTTGGTCACCAGTCTAGACAAGGCCCTTATCCATCAGTTGCTCAGTTTGGTTGGGCGACCAGCTCTTGGAAGAGTCCTGGTTGAGCCAAACTTCTTCCATTTGAGAATTATGGAAGTCACTGTGCTCTTGGGAACCTTCAGTGCAGCAGAATTTTTTTTTGTAGCCTTCCCCAGATCTGTGCCTCGATACAATCCTGTCTCTGAGCTCTGCAGGCAGTTCCTTTGACCTCATGGTTTGTTTTTCACTCTGATATGCATTGTCAGCTCTGAGGCCTTTTATAGAGAGGTGTGTGCCTTTCCAAAACATGTCCAATCAATTTAATTTGACTCTAATCAATGTGTAGAAACATCTCAGCAATGATCAAGAGAAATGCGAGGCACCTGAGCTAAATTTCAAGTTTTGTTGCAAAGGCTCTGAATACTTACGTAAATGGGATATTTCAGTTTTTTATTTTTAATACATTTACAGACATTTCTAAATTCCTGTTTTCACTTTGTCATTATGAGGTATGGAGTATAGATTAATGAGAAAAAAAATAAATTTAAACAATTGCAGTATCAGGCTGCAACATAAAAAAATTGAAAAAAATTTAAGGGGGTCTGAATACTTTCCGTACCCACTGTATATTTTGTGTTTGTGTATATATAAAAAAAATGGAATATTTTGTATTTTTAATGGATTTTTATATATATATTTTTAATACAGGAAATATGATGTTTTGAGGCCTTTTTAGTGCTGTTCTTCAGGATTTGTCTCTCCTTAAACCCTCTGGAGATTACAGTAAAAGTTACAAATATGAAGGATTTATGAATGATGAAAATAATTTTGAACAAATGAATTTCTTTGGTGCAATTAGTCCAAGTAAAAAATACAACCAGTTCCCCCAGGATTGAGGAAGGTTATAACAATAGCACCCCTTATACTTGACATTAATTTATACAATTTATACATTTTTAATATGCTTTTATTTGTAGCAGACACATATGGGAATATTATATCAATGTTTGAAATTCATATCTTTAAAACAACCTGAGCTACAGATTTTGGAACCAAAATATGTTACAACACTCTCCTACAGGACTGTTTCTATTGACCTATTATCTGTGGAAACAAATGTTAGTGGTTTATAAAAGTTATAAAACACATTCATATTGACTGTCTCCAGAGAGAAATGGGCATGTTTTTGCAGAAAATGCGATTGTTGTGAATGCGTATATAGAATATAGTCAAGTTTTATGGAGTCATCATATTATGAACTCTGAAACAGAACAAATGTCTACAGAATATGTCTTCTTAATTATTTTGTGATAAGTGAAGCAAACTGATAATACCCCAAGGTTTGAATTACATATGTGATATATTCAGATCTCTCATCACACAATACACTCATGTCTTATGGAGTTCACCGTTTTTTTGTGGCAAAGCGATGTTCAGAGCTGTAGGGTGTTTTGATTATTTCAAAGGTTTGGCTGACACTATGATTTTCCCAGCCCCCTGCAGGGGCATGAGATGAACCAAATCTCACTACTGGCATGCACATAGTCAAGGAGCAAAGATATGAGGAGTTAGTATCTACTCATCACAGACCGTAAACAGGATCAGATGGTATCCAGACAGCTAGCATGTTAGTCATCAGATCATCTTGTTTGATAAATTATGCTTGGAGTAATGCCTGATTCATCTTTTTTCCCGCTTATGCACTGTACTGTAATGCATATTGATATCGGCCAGAGCTGGCTTTGAAAACGTATGCCAGTTTATGAAATATTAATTAAAGCTGGCCCAAGAGTTTTTTTTTTTCCCCTCAAGGACTTGAATTAAAAGACGATGATGATCTTTCTAGCAGCACAATGCATAGATTTTTTTTTGTTTGTTTGTTTTAGGAGAACAATGTTTTCCCTTCATGTTTAACCAGTACTTTTAGGTGTTAAATGTTCATATTCTAGTGCTATTTAATTTATGACTGGCATCTCAGTTTGCAGTCATAGCTCATAGCTTTACAAATGAGTAAATGAAAAGAGTGTATTCAGGCAAATTACAGCAGAGCAGGAGTAGAAATTTATTCTGTTAACAAAAGCTGTGACAGAAAGCCTTTTCAAATGAGTTTCTATTACAGGCTTATTTAGCCACCGCTAGAATTTCAGTTCAGAAATCACTGGCCAGAACTGGCACTCATTTTCCCTCACAATAGCCCTAATACACCTGTCTCTCGCTCTGCTCACAGGCTACAGGCAGAGGAGGAGAGAGGTGCTGGAGGAAGGATCATTAACAGAAGGCTGTGCCCATCTCCTGGAGTCAATGCCCTGTGAGGATCCAGTGTGCTTCCTGTGGCAGGTGCAGTCTGAGGGCACTTGTGTGCCCACCAAAGGGAACTGTGGAAATGGAACCAGGACTCAAACGGTGGCTTGCGTGAACTCACAAGGTATACAATCAAAATACTTTATTTTTTGCTATTATATTATTTCAAAATGAATGTATGTGAATATACACTACAGTTCAAAAGTTTTTGAAGGTCTGGGTGATTTCTAGGTGATTATATATTTGACTTCCTGATCTCATGATGAAAACATAACTCTGGGAACATTTTCGCAATATGCGAAATACGTAGAAATAAGTACATATCACTGCAGTTTCCAACAGAAATAAACACTAGATGCGGCAAAACAGTGAATACTTGTAATTATTTTTGTACACAGTTATGATTACAGCTTCATATGTTTCGCTTTCCAAATGTAACAAGCTTGCTCGGTAGCTCAGCCGGCACAGAATTGAACTTAGGATGCGGAATTCTTGGGTACAAATCCCATCAAAAACATGGCTCATGATGAAAGATCTGAAAGATGAGAGATCAGAAAAAAAGCTAAAATGGCATGCTTGCGATTGCTTTTTTATGTCACATTCGCTTTTGTTCATACTATCAGGTAGGTTTGGGTGTAGTGCAGATGGTATGTTATTTTAAAACATCACGGAGCATTAGACTTATAGCGCCACTCAACGGACATTTCAAGTCAGCACTGCGGTGACACGTACAAAACCAATGTCTCATAAAATGTACCATATGTAGGTTCATCTGTTCTGGGGAAAAAAAAAAAAAAAAAAAAAACACTTTTAGCGCCACCCAGTGGACAT